>JAKOGI010000196.1:0-10000 GCA_029747015.1 Carnegiea gigantea | reverse complement strand
ATGCTAACTTCCAAGGTTTCTACCAATCGAGCAATGGAGGGATAATGGTTTGTACCAAATCATTCTTGCACATAAAGCAATTATTGACCAATATTTTGCAAGTTATCACAAGCTAAAATCTCGCCTTGAGAAGCTTCCCACACAAAGGATGCTTTGAATAGGTGTCAGGGACTTCCAAATGACATTCCAAGGAAATCCACAATCTGAAAATGAAGAAGATGAAATTCCACGATACAAAGAGATATGAAGGAAAACAGATTTAACAGTGAATTTCCCACTGATATGAGGTTCCATCTAACCATGTCAAGGGAGGAATCCTTGGTAATCCTTCACAAAAGCCCAATCAAGCATGCTATAAGAGTTGGGCCAAACTAGCTACACTATCATCATCTGGGAAGGCTTCATGAACAAAGATGGAGGACCAAACAATCAAGGAAGAGTTGTGCTCCAAAGAGTTGGCCCTTCAATTCTCTCTCCTCTTCACTCAAAATGATCATTGTCGAAGTGGATTTTCTATTCTCAATTGAGCAATTGGCTGCAAGTATATTTTCTTCTCAATGTTATGTCAAGTTTTGTACTCACTTGATGTTTGAATCTATTGTCCGGTACCTCAGTTTTCTATTCTCAGTTCACGATTGTTTGTTCTCAATTTGGTGCCAATGATGGGTTTGAACCCCTCCCCTCCCCCAGAAAAAATGTGGGTTTTTTATTTCATACGCAAGCTGCCTACAAGATCTGTGGTTATCTTCTTATCAGAGTCGCGACGCTAAAAAGAGCAAGGATGGAGAAAAAGTTCCAACAGGCAACGGCAATGGGGTGACGGATGATGGATCTATGCGCAGGAAAGGGATCGAAAGTATGCTCCCTAATCCCTATCTCCAACCTACCCCATTGCCATCCCTATTCACTGGCAACATTTCAGTCCCCTCTTTCTTCTTATATTCCTCCGCTTCCTTGTTTTCAGTTCACCTTACCCTCCTTGCTCCAGACATCTCTCTTCCCCCCCCCCCCAAAAAAAAGAAAAAAGAAAAAAAGAGTCAAGGCAACTCCCGAGTATTTTTTTTGTCAGGAGGCACCTCTCAAGTATTAGGGCACTCTGACCTCTAATTCTATGAATGACAAAGCGAATGTTTTTCTTTTTTCTAATTTAAGCAAAGGATTGTTTATAAATGGGTCCCCTCTCTGTTTGTATATGTGAGACTTTCATTACTTAGAGCATGGGCTCCTTTATTATCTTTAAAAGTTTTTGGATGTCTATATTTCATATTTTGTCAAGTTCATTTTCGATTTTGAGGAACTAGGGTTTCATATTATCAAATCTAAGACTGTCTACGGTACTTCAATAGTTATATTGATGTCTAATCACATTTTTGATGCAATGATCCAACTTGTTTGGACAAGATATGTTTTGGGAGTTTTTTTTACACATTTTCGCATAAAAGTGTGCCCACCCACCTCATAAAACTAAGGACCCAATGCATTGCAATGTCAACACCTTTTGCTAAAAGAAAAACAGTCACAGGAAATAAGGAAGCAAGGGTTACCACTGGCAACTAAAATTTATTTATAAAAAATTCTTGAAAACAGCAAAAGGAGAAACATAGTCAAAATGTGGGAAAACTATAACGCAAAATATAAGCTACCTTCATTTTCTCCTGCAATTTCTTTGCATCAAAGTCTTCTCCATCCGTGAAGATGTCCATTGAAGCCATTGAAGCCATGGCTAACTGGCCTATGTACTCTTCAAAAAGCTCACTTCCGAAAAGCATGGCAAATATTGCAGCGGGATCTATGATTGCATCACTGAAATGCAAATGTTTTTCAAATTAATTTGTTTATAACAAGTACTAAGAATATCTGTTTAAGAAGATACCCATTTAAGATCAACCCATCTCAAAAGATGACAATATAAAATCCAACAGGAAGTAATTATCTACACGTATACATGAAGAGTCACATGATTGTGACGGATATGATATCATCATGTTCCAGTCCAGATTATAGTGTTGTATTCAACAAGGCATGCATGCAAGAAGGAAGATTAAATTTAGCATAAATGACTGACGGAATTGAAGGAAGAATTAAGGAACTGACGGAGAAATTCCAGATTTTCCATAAGCATCGTAAGCCTGACGTTGTGTTGGATCACTTAGAACCTGGTAGGCCTCTCCCAAGACCTGAAAAGCAGAACTCCTAGGTATAAGTTTAAAATACAAAATCCGTATATGAATATTACATTAGACCTCCTCCAAAACCATACTACAAAAAAGGTGGATCACTAGCAACGCTCAATAGCACGCTGGGACGTATAGATTCTCCAATTCAGTCTTAGCAAAAACTAAATCCACACCAAGAACAAAGCCCTATACCCTTCAGCCAAAAAGATTTTGAGCAACACAAAATCGTACCATCAAAAACCCAGCTACTGATCCAACAAATCAATGGAGAGAGAGGGAAGGGAGGAAGATGCAGTCTAGGGGCATGCAGAGGTAAGTAGCATGCAGTCGTATACTAGTCAACATACAAAGCAACTGTTACCTTAATTCATACCCCTCAAAAACTCTTCATTGAGTAAATTATTCATGCCATCAAATAGCAGCTTAGATTGAAACACTATCAGTTGAACAATATCTCCATTATGCAGGATGGAACAACGCAGTCAAACCAAGATATAGGAGTAATCCAAACCCATTACATTTCCCAAGGAAAGCAAATATGAATCTGTTTCAAATATGAATCCGTTTCTTCCACCCATTCAACCTCACACAGAACTTTTTCCCAACCACAAAATCTCAAAATCAGCCACCCATTACCTCCTTGCTATAAAAGATCACACTACAGAGGCCCAGCAAAAAGAAACACTAGAAAGACCAAAGAAGGAAGAAAAGCAGCATTCCCCATAAAACGTCATATAGAAAAAGAAACAAAAGGGTTTCCTACAGAGAATAATTACTGAGAACAACCAAATGGTAGATTAGATCACATCTCAAGAAAATGCATCACAGGCCTTATCCAATACTAAGTCTATCACCATCTTTGCTCTATAAAGGCTATCTAGAAGAGGAGAATATCATGGTTCAGAATCCCATATAACCTCGGAACACAAATTCAAAACCACATTAAATAGGATGCTACAGAGACACTTCAAGTCCTTGAGGTCAATGCTCCCATGATAAGTGTCACCTCTAGGACATGAATCTTTGAAAGGTGAGGTAAACATGGCACGTTCAAAGTTATTCCTATTTGTCTGATATGGATTATATTTGCAATGAAAAGAAAGCATGATCAACATAAAAGAGATTGCAGATAAGGAAACAAGTAACCAATAAGAGTGTGCAAGAAATCAGTCCGACAAAACAAAATTCGGCAAAAGATTGTTTTCACTTTCCAATCCAAACAAAACATATATGCTGGGGCCTGGGCACAAGAACCACAATATCATGCAACAAAAGTAGTCTGAGGAAGACACTTGCGGTTCAGTGCAGAGAAGAAAACATTTCAAATCAGTTCAACAATAAAAATCATTGGCTTCATTGCTCCCGCGTGCATTGAAGTTCATTCCACAAGAAAATACATCCAACGCTCTTAGATTTGCTTTCATTAAAAGGCATCAGATTTTCTATTTCTTAGTTCCAAGTATAACCTACTATCGCTTCTTACATCATCTACCCTCCTAATCATGGTTGAAGCTTTCAACAGCATAAGAACAACAGAAGAAGTCAAGATAATTACGAATATCCCTATGTTTATGAGATTCTTATTCTTATTAGTTATTTATTCCCTACGTAACCAATTAAGATGCCCTCAAATCATGAACAATATTTAATAAGTGAGACTAAGAAAGAATTATTTGGTTTAAATACTTGTAGAAGTATTTCTGCTCAATAATAATGCCATTAGATTTCTTCGACTGATGTAATTGATTTTTCGATAGCCTTTTTTTGGGTTATAATTAGCGCCTTCATAGAATTCATATTCAGCATCCTTCCTTAAAGATTTCTCTTATTATTCTGGATATATTACTTCTTTCCTTATCAAAAGAATGATAACAGGTTCTACATCCAAATCCAAATCTATAATCTAACGTCAAACCTAGGCAGGGTAAATCGAAGATTCCATAGAACCTTATATTGGAAATCATCGACTGCGGCTACTCTACAAAAAAAGAATTGAGGATAGTTTCTTGTGACTTTCTGAAACGTGGAATGAATGCTAGATTCTACACATCAGGGACCATATGATGGGTTAACGCAAATTTGACAACCAACCTTGAATAAAGAGTGCTCTAAGATATTATTTCACCGTTCAATTTAGTTTTCAATGATTCTCAGTTCCTTCCCTTGTATCACCTCTCCCCACTTTGTTTCTTCTCCTCCTTTTTCCCAATTCCCTTTCATACATCATCCTCACCTCACCTAAACATAATAGAATTATCAAAACACAGTTGAAAATATAAGGCTGCCCTAAAGTACAATGCCTCAGTACTTGATAAATTCTTTTGTATAGAAGATTAAAGAAAATAACCACGAAACATCATTACGCTAATCAGGATGGGTAACCTTGCCTGAAAATTCTGAGCCGCAAGCGGATCGTTGGGGTTCTTGTCAGGATGGACCTGCCGTGCCTGAAAGATAAACACAAAACGAAAAACAAAGGGATCAGTCAAAACCCCCACAACAAAAATATTTAGGGCAAAACCAGTTAAGCACTTCAGCTTATCATGTAGATAGATGAATAACCAAAGCTAAAAAGACCTGTGTTAAGACCAATAAACCAACATTACTTGGTGATTTCTCACTTAGAAAAAACAATCTAAGCAGAAACAAGCGCAAATTCAAAACAACTTCAAAGCAGTCACTCCACAAAAGTAGCCAACCAACAATCCAAAATAGCTCAATTTGAAAGAAATGAACCCAGATAAAACAACTGGGTTCTGCTAGATCGTCTGATTTCAGAAGCAACAGCCACAAATCACAAATCTCGCATTTCACAACTTAATCGACAATGAATGGAGCTTGATAGGCATATACCTTCATGTAGTAGGCTTTTTTGATCTCGGCTTCACTTGCAGTAGGGCTGACACCCAGAATGTCATAGTATTCGGTCTCTTTCACCATTGAATCCTCGCTACTATAGCTGCAATTTCCGCTTCCCCCTTTTGCTTAACGCTGATCAAATCCCAAATTTCGATCGAAAGCATGAACGATGTGACCCTTCAATTCCAAAGCTTAAAAGTCATCTAGGGATTCGACGCAATGCTATGCTAGCATATTTTGTCCTTTACCCCGAGCTGATCTACGCGCTAATCTCTGCTACTTTACGCGCTGTCATCTACCGAAACGGTAAACTGTGCCATAACTTACTCTTCAACGAATCGAATTTTTCTTCCTTCTTTTTCTGGCGAACGTTAGTGAATTTTTTATGTACGAGGTTAGGGTTTTAACTTTTGACATTCAAACTCCACCGGATGAAGGATACGGTTTTCTTTCCTTTTTCTTTTTTTTTTAATCTATAGAGACCACAAAAGCAATCTTCATCATTTAAGTATAAAAATCTTTATTATTTAAGTATAAAAATGGATAAAGCCTTAGAATTGCAGGAATTGACAATCCCCATCATCTGGTGAACTCCCGCCAGAATCACTTTCAAATTTAGAATGCTGACATAATCCATTACCCCGGGGGAAGTGGGGAACAAAATCTCAGCCAAACCCCTAAAATTGTGGAACTCCTTCTTCCCATGACCCCTCACGTTCACATCTGATGCATAACTGTCCCCATTTACATCTAACTCATCCTTTACACCAACACCCACCCCCCCAAAAAAAACCCCACACCCACACTTCCTCAGCGCCCTGAAGAACACAGCAGTGCAGAATCACAACCAACGGACAGGAACCATAGCTCAAAACACACTCAGAGAGTATACCAGGTACAATCTTCCAATGCATACGTGATTCATCTTTATTCTTTACACATTCATGTTCAGCACATCATTTCTAACATCGCAGCAACCATTGTTAATTCATATTAAGGAGACTACCAAAAATGCACCGTTCATTACACCTTCAATTTTTAAACCTTATTCTGTAGATTTCTTCATTTTTCCTGTTGTTTTGTTCTAAAGCGATATTCATTGAAGGTCATGATGACCATGCATCTTCCATTAATTTGAAACCGGCAATGCTATTGCAGATTGAGGCATTGAACCTTTTACACATGATTTGGCTGAAGATTTTGAACATTCAATTACAGGTATGCCACAAAAATACACTGACTACAATTACTTTATTCATTTGTTCTCATCTATGCTATACCACATTTGCAAGAATATTCTGAACATTCAAGTGATTATACATGCAAAGTATAATCAAAGATGATATATGTGCACACTGGAAGAAATGAACTCACCATGCTTACGCTAGGATGCAAAGCAGATAATATATGAAAACTAAAACATTACCGGACTTACATTAACGAAAAGGAACACAACCTACAGCCAAGCATCTTCCATTAATTTCTAACCGGCAATGCTATTGCAGATTGAGGTGGCTGAATATTTTGAGCATCCAACTACAGGTATGTCATGATATAATGTAGCACCTTACATGACATTACTTTTTAATTTGCCACAGAAATACACTGACTACGATAAATTTATTCAACTATTCTCATCTTCTATGTTATACCACATTTGCAAGAATATTCTGAACATTCAAGTGATTATACATGCAAAGTATAATCAAAGATGATATACGTGCACACTAGAAGAAATGAAGCCACCATGGTCATGGTAGGATGCAAAGCTGATAATATATGAAAACCAAAACATTACCGGACTTAAATTAACGAAAAGGAACACAGCCTACAGCCAAGCATCTTCCATTAATTTCTAACCGGCAATGTTATTGCAGATTGAGGCATTGAACCTTTTACACGTGATTTGGCTGAAGATTTTGAGGATCCAATTACATGTATGTCATGATATAAGGCAACACCTTACATGACCTTACATTTTAATTTGCCACAGAAATACGCTGACTACAATTACTTTTTTTTTTTGTTCTCATCTTCTATGTTATACCACATTTGCAAGAATTATTTGAACATTCAAGTGATTACACCTACAAAGTATTATCAAAGATGATGCATGTGCACATATGAGAACTATAAATGTACCAATCTTAAACTATAAAAAAGGAAAGCAAGAACCTTCAGCCCATGTGATGCAAACTGATAATATGTGAATTATTAAAACTTACCAAACTTAAATTATCAAATATGCAAACGGATAAAATGTAAACTGGGCAATACCTTTCAAAGACACCATGCTTCAAACTAGGTAAACTAGGCAAACTGATAATATGCAAACTAGGCAAACATATAACATGCAAACTAAGCAATTTTTATTATTTAAGTGTAAAAAATGGGTAAAGCCTTAGAATTGCAGGAATTGACAATCCTCATCATCTGGTAAACTCCCGCCAGAAATCATTTTCAAATTTAGAATGCTGACATGATCCATTATCCCGAGGGAAGTGCGGAACAAAATCTCAACCAACCCCCTGACATTGTGGAACTCCTTCTTCCTATGACCCCTCACGTTCACATCTGAAGCATAACTACCCCCATTTACATCTAACTCATCATTTACACCAACACCCACCCCCCCAAAAAAACCCCACACCCACGCGTCCTCAGTGCCCTGAAGAACACAGTAATGTAGAATCACAACCAACGGACAGGAACCATAGCTCAAAACACACTCAGAGAGTATACCATTTACAATCTTCCAATGCATACGTGATTCATCTTTATACACACACAGAGAGTATACCAGGTACAATCTTTCAATGCATACGTGATTCATCTTTATTCTTTACACATTCATGTTCAGCACATCATTTCTAACATCGCAGCAGCCATTGCTAATTCGTATTAAGGTGACTACCAAAAATGCACCGTTCATTACACATTCAATTTTTAAACCTTATTCTATAGATTTTTTCATTTTTCCTGTTGTTTTGTTCTAAACCGATATTCATTGAAGGTCATGATGACCATGCATCTTCCATTAATTTGAAACCGGCAATGCTATTGCAGATTGAGGCATTGAACCTTTTACACGTGATTTGGCTGAAGATTTTGAACATCTAATTACAGGTATGCCACAGAAATACACTGACTACAATTACTTTATTCATTTGTTCTCATCTATGTTATACCACATTTGCAAGAATATTCTAAACATTCAACTGATTAGACATGCAAAGTATAATCAAAGATGATATATGTGCACACTAGAAGAAATGAACTCACCATGCTCACGCTATGATGCAAAGCAGATAATATATGAAAACTAAAACATCACCGGACTTACATTAACGAAAAGGAACACAACCTGCAGCCAAGCATCTTTCATTAATTTCTAACCGGCAATGCTATTGCAGATTGAGGCATGGAACCTGTTACACGTGATTTGGCTGAAGATTTTGAGCATCTAACTACAGGTATGTCATGATATAAGGTAGCACCTTACATGACATTACATTTTAATTTGCCACAGAAATACACTGACTACGATAAATTTATTCAACTGTTCTCATCTTCTATGTTATACCACATTTGCAAGAATCTTCTGAACATTCAAGTGATTATACATGCAAAGTATAATCACACTAGAAGAAATGAAGCCACCAAGGTCATGGCAAGATGCAAAGCTGATAATATATGAAAACCAAAACATTATCGGACTTAAATTAACGAAAAGGAACATAGCCTACAGCCAAGCATCTTCCATTAATTTCTAACCGGCAATGCTATTGCAGATTGAGGCATTGAACCTTTTACACGTGATTTGGCTGAAGATTTTGAGGATCCAATTACATGTATGTCATGATATAAGGCAACACCTTACATGACCTTACATTTTAATTTGCCATAGAAATACGCTGACTACAATTACTTTATTTTTTTGTTCTCATCTTCTATGTTATACCACATTTGCAAGAATTATTTGAACATTCAAGTGATTACACATGCAAAGTATTATCAAAGATGATGCATGTGCACATATGAGAACTATAAATGTACCAATCCTAACCTATAAAAAAGGAAAGCAAGAGCCTTCAGCCCATGTGATGCAAACTGATAATATGTGAATTATTAAAACTTACCAAACTTAAATTATCAAATATGCAAACGGATAAAATGCAAACTAGGCAATATCTTTCAAAGACACCATGCATCAAACTAGGTAAACTAGGCAAACCGATAATAAGCAAACCGATAATATGCAAACTAGGCAAACGGATAACATGCAAACTAAGCAATCTTTATTATTTAAGTGTAAAAATGGGTAAAGCCTTAGAATTGCAGGAATTGACAATCCCCATCATCTGGTGAACTCCCGCCAAAAATCATTTTCAAATTTAGAATACCGACATGATCCATTACCCCGAGGGAAGTGGGGAACAAAATCTCAGCCAACCCCCTAAAATTGTGGAACTCCTTCTTCCCATGACCCCTCACGTTCACATCTGATGCATAACTGCCCCCATTTACATCTAACTCATCCTTTACACCAACACCCACCCCCCCAAAAAAACCCCACACCCAGGCATCCTCATCGCCCTGAAGAACACAGCAATGCAGAATCACAACCAACGGACAGGAACCATAGCTCAAAACACACTCAGAGAGTATACCAGGTACAATCTTCCAATGCGTACGTGATTCATCTTTATACACACACAGAGAGTATACCGGGTACAATCTTCCAATGCATACGTGATTTATCTTTATTCTTTACACATTCATGTTCAGCACATCATTTCTAACATCACAGCAACCATTGCTAATTCATATTAAGGAGACTACCAAAAATGCACCGTTCATTACACATTCAGTTTTTAAACCTTATTCTCTAGATTTCTTCATTTTTCCTGTTGTTTTGTTCTAAACCGATATTCATCGAAGGTCATGATGACCATGCATCTTCC
>JAKOGI010000195.1:0-265000 GCA_029747015.1 Carnegiea gigantea | reverse complement strand
AGTTAATTGTTCGTTCCTCTAGAGCATATCTGGATCTTATAAAATGAGTATTTCTTCTAGACATTTTACCAAAGTCTTCAGGTTTTGAAATATCATTGTTAACAAACTTTGATTCAAATTCGTGCATATCAAGTTCTTGACCAAATTCCTTGATTATGCTTTCAACAACTATTTTTTCATATTTTTTTGCATAGTTTTCTCTAGACTTCTTCCAATGGGATAGCATCCAGATTTTTCTATTTAATTAGGTTCATTTGTTGCTTGTTTCTTGTTTTAATTGGACATTGTTAGTTTCTTCATTAGCATAACTAACATACCTTGTTTATCTACTACGCTTCTGTGATCTTGTTCAATTCCTCTGGAATCTGCTCTTTATCAAATATAGTTTGTATCTCTTCTGGATTATACTGGTTAAATTTCGTTCTATTTTTCTTCTCGTTTTTCTTCTTTTTCTGATTATTGTTTAGATGATTTTTCTACTTTGATTTTGATATCTTGCAAAGAAAATAAATTTTTCTTTTTTGTGTTTTGAAAAGAATATTTATGATGGAATATAGTACTAATACGAATATTTGACTGTGTATAACTTCATCACGTCCTTAGCTTTAGTCTTAATCTTTGCGAATTCTAGCTTCAATTCTAAAATTATATAAGTAATATAGCTTAATCAAGGTGCTAATGAAGTAGATCCCCCTGGAGAGTGCGTAAGATGTGAATAATTTGAATCAGGACAAGTGTATGATGATTTTAGCATTAGATTTAATTATTTTGCTTAATTAATTTTTAATTAAGTTAATTATCTTTATTTTTTTAATCGTGTGGCTCCGACACTAGTCAAAACACATCTTCTAACAATACTAAAGCAAATATCATCACATGTGCAAAATATAAATGTTTGAAAGCAAGTTTTTAATGATTGGCTTTAGTGGCTTTATTTTTCTAAATTATGCTAGTTTGAGTTTTCTATTATACTTAGCATGAGTAATTCTAATTACTTTAAAAGTGGGATACCAAGTCGCTAGCGATTTCTTTTATAAAATTTTTGATATAAAACGAATCAACGCTAAATTATTGGCACCTTCCATTCTCTCCCCTCAAATTCCATTCCCACACTGATTGATCCAACATGAAGCATTTTGGGGCTCATGAATACTAGCCGATGCCCAAGAAGACTCAAGTGACTAGAGACTCTTGTTGCTAGCAAAACCTTGTGACAATTCAACCCCAACCAAAAAGGATTCAAGTGCCCAAAATCAACTCATGTCTCATGTTTTTCTATTCACACTCGCTGAAAGATTGACACCACCCAGAATATTCATGCTTTTACAAGTTAAGATTGACCCTATGTACCCTTCTTTTCTTCACTTTATTTCGGGTTTTAAATTGCTTAGTTATGAAAAGTTGGAGGAAATACGGGATTTGCTGTTGGGAAGTGCTCGGTTATGAAAGATTTGACAACATTAGAACAACCACCACCAGGCTTACGAGTGGGCCTAATGGCCACCAAGTAGCTCGATGGTGGTCGTTTCAGGTGCCACTGGTAAGAGATCTCCCTAAAAGGAAATACGTACGTTTGGAGGATGAGGTACAGTTCGAGGAAGAAAGGATGCCCGCACGATATTCCCCAATCGCCAAGGAACTTTGACAAAGGTTCCTCGACCACTGGCAAATTTGTGGTTGCCATCGTTAAGTTTCTTGAAGAAGTTCATCCTCCACTGATGTTTTTAGTTAATGTATTTGGACTCATTAGAAGAAAAGGGAAAAGAAAACTGTGACAGCGAGCGGTATCAACTTCAGTGCATAATTTTTTGATGCACATAGAATGGTTGATGTACTACTACTAGTTTAGGCAGTTTCCCATTTGTTTTATATGCGCTTAAGGCATTATGGGTCTATTTTTTTGGCGATAAGATGCAGTTATCACATGTTAGAGAATGTAAGAAGCTGTAAGAAGCTGCAATAAGTTGTAAGCATAGTTATTAAACTTCCAATCTGAATCTTGTAATCCTACAATTTTACGATCCAAAAACCCTCTACCAATCCAACTCCCACTAGAATCCTACAGTAATTAGGATCTTACGATGATAATTTAGTTCAAAAAATATTTTGGGGAGATCCAATGTGGGTCCTGCTTTCGCAGCATTTGGAGAGATCCAGATGCGGGCAACCTTATCTCTACGGGCATCCCTGCCCATAGAGAGGCTGAATCCAAGAGACTCCCAGAATAAGGATTCTATGAAAATATTTTATAGAATAAGGATTCTGTGAAAATATTTAATGGAAAAAAAACCAAGGATACACAGTAGGGAATGAACTAAGAAATACTAATAAATCAGGTGGTCATAACTATGTAAACATAAGTACAACATAAGTACAACGTAGCAGAGGAAGAAATGAATCTTAATTGAGTCAATTAAATAACAATAAAATAAATTTAAGCCCACAAATTTATAGAACATGTTTCTATATTTTAGGCATTTTTTATTAAAATTAGTTTCACCTACCTATAAACAAATTAAAAAATAACAATTTTTATTAACAAAATTGAAGAGACTCGAAAATGAAATTCTATTTAAATTAAATAATTTCAAATTAATATTTTTAACATGATGCTCCAAATGAGAGTTGAGTAGCAACTTACGATAATTGTTACTTTTTGTACCCTCCATAATTTTATTATTATACATAAAAAGGACATAGCAATCTTAGTAATGGACCCAAATGTGGATGGATTACCCAATGTTCAATTGCATGACAATAGCAACCAAGTTGTCATAGATAAACTTAGGGATTGAATAACGAAAATGCTTTCATCACCTGCAATTTGATTATTTTCACATATGATTTACGTTGAAACTCAAACATAATGCAATTTTTGTATTATAATTTTAAAAGCATGTTAACTTATTTTCTCTATAATGGCATGTATGATTCACGTTGAAACTCAAATATGACTCACGTCTTTAAATTTTATTTTTTATATTTATAGAAATATTATATCAAAAATTTATATAGGTTTTTCATATTGCTAGTAAATAAAAAATATATACATATTTCTATAAATGTGAGACAAAAAAATCAGTGATAGCTTAATTGTTATTAAAAATATATAAGGTGATGTCAGAAGATGTGATATAAGAAGATGCAAGAAGTTGTAAGAGCTTTATTAAAGATATAAGGAGTTGTAAGGAACTATTAGATGTTGTAAGAAGATGCAGCTAGAGCTTAAATAATGCTTACTATCACAAAAAAGAATAGGACCCACATCCTTTTGTTTCCTTATGCTAGTAAAGCATCTGCACTAAGTAAACCCTCCTATGTATTCCGGGCTAAAAAAACTCTCCTATCATATATATATATATATATATATATGTGTGTGTGTGTGTGTGTGTGTGTGTGTGTGTGTGTGTACACACACACACACACACACACACACACATATATATATATATATATATATATATATATATATATATATATATATAATATAATATAATATATATATATATATATATACTTTTGGATTTGGGGATGGGGATACACACACCACGCATTAGTAATATATATATATATATAACATATATATAATATATATATATATATATATATATATATATATATATATATATAGACTTTTGGATTTTGGATGGGGTTTAAAAGGACTATGGATGAGGAATATTAAATGACTAGAATTACTATTTGATGCATATGAATAATATATAGATATATATATATATATATTATATATATATATATATATATATATATATATGTATATATTAGCTTAATCAATTAGTATTAATATCTAAGTAATTGAAATGAATAATTGATCACTTCATCTTCCACAACTAAATCCTGCATTTAAAATGCTATTAATAGAAAAAGTAAATAATGTAACATAAAACGGCATTAATAATATCAGTAAAAATTATGTACTTATATACAACTAATGCAAGGCAAATCAAAAGTCTAAGATATTACAATATTAATAAAAATCACTAATAATGCAGGGCAAATCAAAAGTCTAAATATATAGAATTAAATGCTAATAGATGAAAAATTCACTGTAAAAGATAATTACCAATTAGTGAGTTATGGCCACGCACCACTTCATTTTTTCTCCTCCTCCACTACTTTGTTCTTCTCTCATATTTATTTTTATTTTATTTTTATTATTTGCATACATTCCTCCAGTCATGTCCCTCATATATTTATTCATTCTTCTTTTCTTGTAATTTCCTTTAGATATGATATTACTGTTAGCTAGCAAACAATATAAGACAACATTTGATTTTATTAGTTAATTTGAGTAATTTTTGTATTTTGATTTTATAGTTTTCTAATTGTTAATTGATCAAGGCCTTACATGACACAAATTAAAATTGTTGGTTACTATTTTGTTTTGGTTGCCTAATAAAGACGTGTCGTAGGTTATTTCCATTTTTGATAAATAAGATGGAGACTCAATAACATAGTGAAGATGTTGAAAACATATGTCTATTTTATTTGTATAAATAACTTACAAATAATTTATTGACCTTTATTCTCCTCTATTCTAATATCTAACTGAGTTGTTGAATGTTGTTCTTTTTAAAATTGTGTATATTCAAAATTATGTCTTGAATTTCACTTGATAGATTTATTTAGTTAAGTTGTTATTAATAATTTGTTATTAATAAAATTATATATAGTTTTCATTTGGTATTTGTTTATCTCCTTCTTAATGAAGAGACTTTTAAAATAAGTTCGCCAAAAAATAGTAGGCATGTATTATAGTATTATATGAAAGAAATACATCAAACTATAAGACATGGACTATCTTATAAAACTTTAAAAGAAGACAAGTTTTTCCCCTAGAATGAACCAAATTCATTTTTTTTGGAAATTTTTCTATTTGAATATGCTACTTATCCGAGAGTTTCATATGAAAACACAAAGAAGGTCATATATATTTATATTAAAGAATAAAAGACTACATTCACCACCACGTAGTATCTACAACTCAATTTTAGCCTCACATTTGTTTTTTAAGAATCATACCCAATATCATATTCATAATTCTTTTAAATTAGACATAAAGGTCTCCATACTACTATAGAGAGTTAGAAGGGAAAGAATTGTACCTGGGTCTAATTTATAAAAATTTAAAGTATGACTTCTCTATTATTCCTACATATTTCCTTGCAACGAGATTTTCTATCTTCAAGAAAAAAATAGCAAATATGACCATTTTTAACCAAATATGATAAATTTATTTTCAAATTTTGAAACTCCATACGTAATTGATCATGATGGATATATTATCTACACATGTGATTTAGTTGCAACTCATCCAACGCACGGGTCAAAATGCTAGTGTATTGGATAAAATTAGGCTTGAATGGTTTGTTGAGTAAATTGAGAATTTTGTGAGATATTTCATTAATTCATTGTGCTGGGAATTTCATGTTTGGTGCCTTACATAAGAAATCTTTCAGGATTAGACGTTCACATGGAAATTTTAACTAACTAGCATCGTTTTCTGATTTTTTTTCTTGTCATTATGTAGTACTAATAACTCCATTAAAATCTTGGGACATCACTATTATTTTAGTTTCTTCCCTTAATTTTCTTTGTATTAAGTTATATCTATATAGATTTTTTGTTTCATTTTTTTATGCATGGTTATAAATTTACAAAGATGAAGGGACATTTTGGAAATTAAGAGTTCTGAATTATTTCATACAAATGTGAAAGGGGTTAAAAAAGACCCAACAATACGAAAACATTTGGCATATACAAATATAACACAAAAAACACAAAGCGTGTACATATATCTTACTTTTTATGTATAACAACTAGAATAAGAAGAAAAAACTGATTCATCACACAGGTGTAAACATATTAGTTTATAAATGAAATCTTGCTATTATATGGAGCTCAAATTGAGTTTGTTGGGTTTTATGGCCCAAAATTCGAGTACCGGCACGGTGGGACGACGCTACGCGAACACGGACGTGCCACGACGAAGGAGCACCAAGCCGAGGGAGGCAGAAAATTGGCACGGGGGTGCCGTGCCATGTGGAACGGCCGTGCCATGTGGCACTGGGTGACCGTGCCACGTGGCACGGTCGTGCCACGTGTCTTTTCGCCGCCTCTTTCGGATGGCGGCTAGGGTTTCTGTCTCCGAGGGGGATTCCTCCTGGCGGCTAGGGTTCTACTTTAAAAGAAAAACCCCTACTGTTTAGACCCTATATAAAGGGGGTCAAGCCTAGGATCTAAATAACTCCTGAACTCCAGTATAGAAAACACATTGAGAGAGTGAGGTTATTTGTGAGAGAATACAATTGAGAGTATTGTAATTCTGCTCTTAGATCTAATCACTGAAGTGATTGTGGTGTACTACTCTGCTCATAGTGAAATTTGTCGGTGTGCTGTCGCCGTCCGTGGTTTTTTCCCGATTTGGGTTTTCCACGTTAAATCTCTTGTCTTCTTATTTCTGTTTTCTGTTATTCACTTGATTTCTGAATCTCTAACTCATCCTATCGCTTCCGCTATTGTTGTTGCTCTAATATTTTTCCTAACAAGTGGTATCAGAGCTTTGGTTATAGGATGTCTTCTATCATGAGGGTAGATATTCAGAAATTCGATGGGGAGATTAGTTTTAATCTCTGGAAGGTGCAGATGAGAGCAGTTCTCATTCAGCACGGGTTGTGGAAGGTTCTGAAGGGACCTCACGTGAAACCTGAGAAGATGACAGAAGAACAGTGGGCTGAAGATGTAAAGAAGAGACGTGGGTTGTTGACGGAGGACGAATGGGAGGAACTGGAGTTGAAGGCGGTTTCAGCCATACAGTTGTGCTTAGCACCACATGTCCTGCGAGAGGTGCTTGATAAGACAACTGCGGTGGATCTTTGGGCTCGGCTGGAGGAACTCTACATGACGAAGAGTCTCGCCAACAAGATCCGTTTGAAGGAAAGGTTGTATACCTTTCGTATGGCTGAAGGTACCCCTATTCAAAAACATTTGAATGAGTTTAACTCTATTCTTGTTGACTTGGAGAGTCTAGATGTGAAAGTTGAGGATGAAGATAAGGCTATTTTACTTGTTGTGTCGTTACCCCCTTCTTATAAACACTTTAAGGAGATTATGCTATATAGTAATTCTAATACTATATCGTTTGAAGATGTTAAGTCAAACCTATTGTCTAAGGAGAAGTTTGATCTTGACATTCATGCTGATTCTGCTGAGGGATTAGCAGTAAGGGGTACAACAACTGAAAAGGGGAACGGTAATAGGAGTAAGAACCGTTCTAAGTCTAAAAATCCTCATGCTGGTAAGACCTGCAATTACTGTGGTAAATTGGGTCATATTATTGCTAACTGCTGGAAACTGCAAAAGAAGAAGGAGAAAGAGGAAGATAATTCTCAGGAGCCTGCTGAAACTTCATTTGCTGAATCTGATTCTGATGGGGACGTTCTGTTTGCTACCTCTACTGAAGGAGGGAGTGATTCTGATTGGATTCTTGATTCTGGGTGTACCTATCATATGTGTCCTCACAAGGATTGGTTTTCAACATATGATCCAGTTGACTCAACTGTTGTTCACATGGGCAATAATGCCCAATGTAATGTAACTGGAATCGGTACTGTTAAAATCAAGACCCATGATGGTGTTGTCAGGACTTTATCGAATGTTCGTCACGTTCCTGACTTGAAGCGTAACCTCATCTCGTTGGGCACCCTTGAATCCAAAGGGTGCAAATATTCAGCTGAAGGTGAAGTTCTGAAGGTCTCAAAGGGCAGTAGGTCTCAAAGGGCATGTAGGATTCTGGAGAGGGCCTGAGGCAAGGAGGCCTCTATGCATCTTACATGTACTGTGACAGGTTATATGAAAAAAAGTTCATATAAGTCATCTCCCAGAGCTAAGTTCAAGCATTGCTTGGACTTAGTTGGCATTCGCAGTTTTTGAGGGCCCTGCGGGGCATAGCCCCATAGGGGGCATCACCCTTTGGGGTGAGACGACGGCGACGGAAAGTTGAACATTGAAGATTTTGGTCCAAGGTGGAGATTGTTGGGTTTTATGGCCCAAAATTCGAGTACCGGCACGGTGGGACGACGCTGCGCGAACACGGACGTGCCACGACGAAGGAGCACCAAGCCGAGGGAGGCAGAAAATTGGCACGGGGGTGCCGTGCCATGTGGCACTGGGTGACCGTGCCACGTGGCACGGTCGTGCCACGTGTCTTTTCGCCGCCTCTTTCGGATGGCGGCTAGGGTTTCTGTCTCCGAGGGGGATTCCTCCTGGCGGCTAGGGTTCTACTTTAAAAGAAAAAACCCCTACTGTTTAGACCCTATATAAAGGGGGTCAAGCCTAGGATCTAAATAACTCCTGAACTCCAGTATAGAAAACACATTGAGAGAGTGAGGTTATTTGTGAGAGAATACAATTGAGAGTATTGTAATTCTGCTCTTAATCACTGAAGTGATTGTGGTGTACTACTCTGCTCATAGTGAAATTTGTCGGTGTGCTGTCGCCGTCCGTGGTTTTTTCCCGATTTGGGTTTTCCACGTTAAATCTCTTGTCTTCTTATTTCTGTTTTCTGTTATTCACTTGATTTCTGAATCTCTAACTCATCCTATCGCTTCCGCTATTATTGTTGCTCTAATATTTTTCCTAACAGAGTTGATTGAGTTGATCTTCTAATGTTCTTTACTCACCAACTTCGGAGCTGATACTACAAAATTAATTGCAAATAGAGATATGATAATTTGACAAATGATTTCAAATAGAGAGATGAGAATTTGACAAATAATTTCTTCTTGATAAATAAGTACAGGCCGGTTAAAAGTTAGGTTCTTGTCCAATTCAAATCCTTCTTATAACTTGAGCATGCCCTATGGCATACGATTTGCTGAAATTCTTTTTTTTTGGGGGGGGGGTTATGATTCAAGTAGACCAACTTAGATGCATTGATAATGTAATGACTTGGCACCATCCACAATCAAAGGTTGTCAATTGGAAGGATAGAGAGTGGGTCGTTGGCCCTCAATTAAGTTGCATTTGTCTTGAGTCCCTCTAGAGAAGGTACTGGAAGCCCTTGATTTCTAGAGAAAAAGTAATCCAAATGCAGACGGATCAGGACGTGAATAATGCCCCACTCGTTTTTGATGAGATTATCTCACGCCCCGTTATTTCTTCTAGTGTATATCCCCGGAGAATCAAGATCACATTATTACTTATATCTCCTGGACTCATACCTAAAAGCGATGAGCCGATCTACTTGTAGCAGATTGGTGTTGCTGCTATTGCTCCATCCTCCCCACTCAGGTTTGAAATTGGGGGGACCTCCCTTTATCAAATTATTAGGAGAGGCAGGAGGTGTGTGGATTAATTTGGATTTTGGGCCTTGGCAGCTTTGCCCTCCTTCTCTTGAACTGGTTGGCTTATTGGGTTCTTTCCTGAGATAGAGAGCCCAATGGATAGTTCACATTTACCATTGTGGAAAAAAAAGTTATTTAAAAGCGATGAGCTTTGTATCGCAGCCATTAGGTGACCACATTATCATTGATCAAATAGCACCCCAGAAAACAAAAATAAAAAAATAAAAAAAATTGGTCGATAGATATGTTCAATTCGTTTGTGAATGGGTATTAACTCAATGATTGAGAGTTTGAGACTAAGACCTTAAATTAAATACATTGTAAGTTTGATTTTCTCTTGTCCACTATATTGCAACACTATTATAATTTACATAAATAGAAAATAATATTTTTAATATTATAATAAAAATATTTAAATTACTTTCTTTTATTGTGCCTTCTCTAATTTCCTTTGGGTACAAATGCTTCGTAATTTCAATATGTGATATTTGGTTTTTTTTGGGGTACAGTTGTGAAAATTGACTCCATGTGAACTCACCTTTTTATTTCTTAATCAATATTCAATGTATTTTATAAGTAGAAAATATTTTATGTATTTTAAAAGCAAGTTTATTGGGCCAACTAATATTTATTCTTCAGAATTTAACCCGAAAGTGAAATAATTGGACTTAATCAATGCGTAAGTTGAAATCTCATTGATTTAGATATGACCCACAAAATGACTAAATGCAAAATGACTACATTAACAACAACAAACAATAACACCTCTTAGTATAGATCTGGCTTTTACGGGATCTGGAGAGATCCAGATGTAGGCAATCTTACCTCTACTTACATCCCTATCCTTAGAGAGGCTGATTCCAAGAGACCCATAAAATAAAATTTTGTGAAAATATTTTATAGAAGAAGGATTTTGTAAAAACATTTTATGGAGAAAAACTAAGGATAAGCAGTAGGGAATGAACTAAGAAGTACTCATAAATCAGATGGCAGTAACTATGTAAATATAAGTACAACATAGCAGAGGAAAGTACTATGCCTTAACAAATAAAGGTAGGCAAATAATGTCTCTTCCCAGATGCATGTACTACCTGCATATAAACATGACATACGAAAAAACAACAACCAAACTTACCCTACAGCAACTGAGAGATAACTGCGATGCTCTCTCTTTGTGATCTAAGATGTTAATCCTATCCTACCATAGTCTTCTATCCTGAGCCATGTCCTCTGTCAATCCTACAACTTTTAAGTCCTCTCTAATCACCTCATCCAAACTCTTCTTTAGTCAGTCCCTCCCTTTTTTTCCTTCGGGGATGTTAATCCTCTTACATCTCCTCATTGGAGCGTCCGCATTCCTTCTTTACACATGGCCAAACCATATATTTGAGTCTTGTTTCTCTCATCTTATCTTTGATGGGAGCCACTTCAACTAAATCTCTAATTACTCCATTACTAATTTTATCCATTCTCGTATAATCACACATCCATCTATTCATCCACATCTCTACTATAATTAACCTTTGAACCTGTGTCTTTTTTATATGCCAACACTTCGATCCATACAACATAGCATGTTTAACTACCATACGATAAACTTTATTTTTTAATCCTATAGGCATCCTCTTATTACATCGCACACCTGAAACATACTTCCATTTTTGTTAGCCCACTTTTAAACGCTGGTTAATATCTTCATGAATATCCCCTTTTGTTGAATGATCGAGTCTAGATATTTAAACTTCTCAACCTTTGGTATCATCATCCCATCAATGGTGACTTCTTCTCTCGCATCTTCCCTTCCTCTGAAACAGCAATGTAGGTATTCAGTTTTCGATCTACTTACTCTAAAGCCTCTCGACTCCAATGTATGTCTTCATTACTCTACCTTGCCATTAGCTCCCTCTCCGGTCTCATCAATAAGAACGATATTATCTACGAATAACAGATACTATGGTAACTCATCTTGAATCCCTTTTATAAGTTCATACATCACTAGAGTGAAAAGAAAAGAGTTTAAAGTAGAATCCTGATACAGGCCCATACCGACATAGAAGTCATTGGTAACCCCTTCTGGCGTCCTAACACTCGTTCTGCCTCCCTCGTACATGTCCTTAATAACTCGAATATACACAGGTGGTACTTCTTTCTTTTTTAAGCATCTCCATAGCACTTCATACAGAATTCTATCATATGCTTTTTTCAGGTCAATGAACATCATATAAAGATCTACCTTTTTATATCTATACAATCTCATGAGCCTTCTAAGGAGGTAAATTGCCTCTGTGGTCGACCTACTAGGCATAAAACCAAATTGATTCTCTGATATTGAAATATTTTTCTGCAACCTTCTCTCAATCATTTTCTTCCATAACTGCATAGTGTGATTGAGCAATTTTATACCCCTATAATTATTGTGATCCTGAATATCCCCTTTGTTCTTATATAAGGGGATAACTATGGTAAACCTCCATTCTTTAAGCATCTTAGTAGTCCTAAAAATAACATTAAAAAGATAAAAAAATCAATTAAATTTAACATAAATAAGGGTATGCAACTACAACATATGTGTGTGTGTGTGTGCGCGCGCACGCTCGCATGCCTATTTACACTCACACAGAGGCAAAACATCCCAAGCCTAATGTTTGACACAAAGTGAGCTCTTATAACTTTGGTGTTAATTAATTCCTAACCTCAATCCGAGCCTATTGAAAAATAATATAGGATTTCTAATTTTCAATATTATTTTTTTTTCTTTATATATATATTTTTAAAATATATATTTTAAAATATTCTGACCCCAATATTATTATTGTTACCTTTTTTTAAAAGAAATGTACATATTAAAAGATTTTGATAGAATATTTACCCATTTATCTTGCATAATTATTTCTTTGATACTGATGATACCAAATAATAAGAAATAGAGATTGACTTTTTGTTTTGTTACCTTTTTTTGGAGCATAACTATAACTATAATATGGACTATTAAATGCTAGATACAATATAATGACAAATGTTATAAATCCTATATATACAAAATAATAGTACTTGTATAAATTTGATCTAAAATGTAAAAAGTTTCCTTTAATTTCGAGATTAGAAGAGTCCAAGTGGTCATCTTCTCATTCTTTTAGCTGGATCTGTCGATATTTATGTTCCATAAGGAAGATTATTATCTATATATGCATATGTTGATACATATATGATATTTATTTTTAAAAATAAATATATAATAATTCATGTATTTTAGTTAGCTTTAAAAGTTATTGAATTATACTTAAAGAATATTGAATTTTTTGTAATTTTAAACACCTTTATAATTTTACATAGGATTTCTAGATCATTCCCTCTAATTCATATTTCTAGTTATATTGTAATATTAAAAACTAAAAACTTTTCATGTGCATTGCAGGAGATCATGAATACTGCTTTATATTATAGACCCTAGTTGATAGACCCAATGATGTGACTCTTTTTGGGGGAGAGAAGCTAGTTTTTTGTTTTTTTTTTTTTTTGGGGGTGAAGACCATGAAAATAGGGATGAGTTTTAAAAAACTAAAACAAATTATTATATATCATAACTCGGATTTATATACTTGAGGCTATAATTTGTATTTGAAAAAACTACTACTCCTATCCCCAAAAAACTATCTTACTTAATTAATAAAAATTTTATGAGAATATCATTTAATGGACAATTATCTACATCTATTATAGATTTTAACAGAGAGAATTTTTTATCCTAGTAATAATAATGTGAATGAAAAGACTTTATTTTAAGGGGTTCAAGGGATGACAATGCGTCAAATTTGGATCAGGGATAAAAACATCCAAATTTAATCCGATTAATAGTTAAATTTGAAAATTCATTCTAAATTCGATATGATAGAGTCAAATATTAGATCCAATTCAAGTATAATATGGATCAGGTTAAATCTGGATATGGTTGGATCTAATCTAATTGTACATTTTCATTTAATATTTATATTTCTTTTCCAGCTTGTTTTTGTTAACTCGTAAAAGCAATTCAAACCCATTTTCAATGTCAAACAACATTTCATATGAGACATTTTAATTTGCCAAAGTAGGTAGATTTTTGGGGAAAAAAAGAATGCAAATTCACTTAAGGAAGAAGCAAATGAATTATAGTAGCTTATTGGAAAGAGAAGGAAAACAATACGACTAACTGATTTTCGGGCTTTGATATTAAACAACTAGTGGTGGTAGGCCAATGACTTTGCTTACCAGAGAGGAGAGTTCTTGTGCGAGATTAGGAAAGGAGAGGAAGACACTCAAGACACAGAAGCAAATATTGTGTACAAGGACCTTATGCAAATATTTAAAGTTAGGATATTAGAATTTTCAAAATTTAAAAATAGACAAAAATTACTAAAAAACAGGTAATCAAATAAGATGGAGACTCTCTTGAATATGATCGGATTAGAATTTAAGTTAGGTAATTTTACTTGCATTGAATCGAATTTGAAATAAACAGGGTTGAATTTGATGAGGTAAAAATATTCCTCAAGCTCTCTGATTTCCCATAGCCGCATCATATGGCTTATATACACCCAAGTACAACACAAGTCCCATTGTGCTAAAATACAAAGTCTTGCCCTATCTTGGTGGCTACGTAATTGAGCAACATAAGAATTGGAAACAAAATATAACTACAATATTTGTTTACAATAATAATTCCCCTAATACTCCCCCTCAAGGTGGAACATGAAGATCGATCATGTCCAACTTGCCTCAGAGATACAGAAATTGCTGCCTTCCTAATGACTTTGTGAAAATATCTGCAACTTGATGTTTGGAAGGCAGATAGCTTGTAAGTAGATCACCAGATAGGTGTCACGTTAAATTACCGCAAGTGCATGGTGCCAGTCGTAGCTAGCAACTGCAAGTACGGGTCGTATTCCACAGGGAGCTTGCTTCCAATTACCGGACTAATTCAAATGCTCAATCTAAACCGAACTAAGTTGTATGTTTGGATTTAAACTAAGGAAACAATAGCAACAAAAAAGTGGAATGAGAAAACAAGATACTAAAGCACCTAAGTTGAGATATCAGCAAAATTATGTTCGCTGAACCAATTACTAACCCTGTCAAACAATCCTAAGCATGCATCATGAGTAGATAGATTGCCAGTTAAGCCTATCTCCTCCCTCCCTCAAGGGTCGAAGACTAATCCTAGAACTGTAGTCACCTATTTTCATAGAACTAAAGTCATAGGATTACAAGATCTATAATCTCGAATCTCAATTAGAACCTTAATTATTTTTATATTAAAATCCTAATTGTCTACTAAGTCATACTAGGTAAAGGCTCCGTCTTTCAACGCTCCCCTAAACTCGAATAAAAATGGACGAACGCTCTTTCGAGCATTTCATCGAGAACCCGGTATGCGTAGTAGAAATCACGAATACAAGTATGGGAAAATAAGGGATTGGGGCTAGATTTTGATTCAACTAAACATAATCGGCTTCAATCCCAACCCAAGTTGGGAGATTAGCCGCAAATCATACTAACATTCAACAATTCATTCATAAGAGAAATAGACATAATTGAACTAAACTCCAGAACAACAATAATGAAAGAGAGAGAATGGAAAAACAAACTTGAATTAATCATGGTCTCAAGGTAGATCGATCTTCAAAGTAATGAATTTAATACCAGAGATGAAAAGCAAAAACTCTGAATGAAAACCTCAAAATCGCCTAAAAAGAAGTCTGAGAAAAGAAAACTGAACCTCCCCTAAGGCCGCCTCAAGGAGAATTTAAGTCACGCCGCAGGATAGGGGAGGCACAGCCGTCCAGACCGTCCCAGCTGCTGACACGTGGCACAGTTATGCCACATGGCACGGCTAGATCGTGCCACATTGCTGGCCGGTTGGTTGTGCTAGTTTTGTGTGGCATGGGTGTGCCATCCGGCATGGGGTACTCGTGCTCGATCCTTGACGCTTCCATACGACGCTGAGTGACCTTTTTCGCGACTGAAAACGCGCGTCCTTGGCACTCCTTTCTGCTGAATATTATCCATCTTTCTGTTCCTTCAATAAAATCTCTAAAAATACAAAAAGATGTTATATGAGCGAAATATATGCTGAAGGAGGCCAATTCGACCCTTTCTTAACACAATCGAATATGAAAATACCGGAGAAAGGAAGTCAAATAAGGGCTAAAATGTGGTTGAAATAGAGGTTTATCACTCCCTATGCTTATCTCTTACTTGTCCCCAAGTAAGACTAGTTTATGAAACACCGACGAGGGAGATAAACCTCTAGCTGTGCTCCTCCTCAGGCAAGAGATGAATGATCAACAAACCAAGATAAACTATGCATTAAAGGTGGCCAAGTCAAGGTGTGAAACAATTTCAATAAAACACGCACACTTCCTTCCATGAAGTCCCCTACGCAAATGCGATACATCAAATGCCCTAATATCAAAGCACATAACAAGACAAGACCTTCCTCGATGAGTGGTAAATAAGCAGGACTAGTAGAATCTCACTTTAGGATAAAGTGGAACACTCCCCTCAATGTGTCTAGAATATGTAATAAGGGTGCACTCAATACTCTATCCAATCAAGCAAGCTGCCATAAGCTTGGTAGAGTTCTCAATTCTCTATTGCTTGATGCAAAATATAATATCCCAATCATAAGGGCTTGTAAAAAGGATGTGATGGGGCCAAAGGTAAAGGGTGAGAAGTGGAATAAATTTGGGAAGAGTGGAGCGAATAGTCAAAAGACTAGGGAGCAAAAAATACTTCCACAACTAATGTCAGAACAACAACTTCACACCACAATTGAAAATTGAGCAACAAACCCCATAAAAGCCTCAAGGGAGGGATTGAACAATCTTATCGCCTTGCCCTCATGCCAACAACTTTTCTACTTCGTCCTTTTCTTTTCTTATTTTTTTCTTAGCTTCTTGTTTTTTTTCTATTTCTTTCCCTTAAAATGAAAAGAAGATATGTGAATGGCGTGGGGTACAAACTCAAATCACGAATCCCCTTAACTAAGCCACCAACAACGTACCGAAGGTAAACTAACCTCCGAGGCAAATCCAACTCAAATAGAAGTGTTGCTCCACTATACCTTGACAAGAATATGGGGAATATCTGTAGGCCAAGTATGTAGTGTGCACAGTGTAACAACAAAGACAAGAGTAAAGGCACAAAGGTCTAACAAAGGGGATAGTATACATCCATGGGTGGCTTTTTTGGCTCATGTGGCTAAATTGAACAAAAATTGCCTCAATTATATTAATACATGTACATGCTGAATGCGATTTCAAAGAGAACAAGCCCCAGTTCTAGAGATACAATCCTAGATAAGTCACACATAAAAGGAAGTATGAAACTATATGCAATGAATAGTCATTAGGTTCAAAGTCTCACAGGCAATTCTACCACAGTCAAACAACTTACCCCAAGGTATGTCCCACTTATCAAGGTCAATCGAGCCAAATCACATGAATCTCAAGGGCAGTATAACATACAACATAGGGCAGGGGAGCTACAAATGGCAATGTTAAAATACCATTTCACCAAAATTTACACCATAACAGGCCACACTTCAACACACATATCAACCTGACCAATCAATCATCACCCTTTGTGTTCTCTTCATAAGAGGGGTTTTCGCACACTTTTATTCAAAAGCAATAAATCTAAGGGAGCGGTAAAGGATATAAGGGGAAATGAAGAGAGGGGTAAGAAGTAGTACTTGGAAAGCTTATGAATGTCCCCACTCGATCATTTCGCCTTTTTGATATGCAGAATTTAGCATATATGCTAAACTACATGCGCTGTTGAAGAAAAGATGTAGAGACAACCTAGTAAAACTACATGACATCCTATCTATATGATGCAAATGCAAGTTATGTCATTCAACCCGCGCCCCAAAATCTACAATTCCACCTAAAGAGCTACAAGCTCATCCCCCATGCTTGAGATTTTCATTGTCTTCAATGAAAAGGACAAATAAAAAGACCAAGGGGAAGGGGAAACTAATAGTGCCAGAGGGAAGAGGGTGGGTTGGGGGGGAAGAAGAAAGACACATTGTTGTTCTTTCTTTTATTTCCTTTCTTTATTTTTTTTAAATATCAAAAGTAATGAAATACTTGGGTTGCATCCCAAGAAGCGCTTGTTTAAGGTCCCTAGCTTCACCCTTACCTGGCAAAAGAGGATAACGAGGTGAAGAAATGTAGAGCGGGTAAGGTTAGAGCAATCGATGCAGTCGACTCCTCTCCCGGGTGAAGAATAGTGCCTCCAGCACAGCTCAAGAAGGCTGTAGAGGAATCAGAAAAATCCCCAGACCTCACACAGGGCCTCCCATCTCCATCGAATACATTAATTACAGAGATAGTGTCGGGAGGAATAGTGTGCATTGGGAGCTCAGGAGGTGGGGAAGCAGCTGACACAGCAGACGGTGGGGGTTAAGGGAAGCAAAAATCTACCTTTTTCCCACAGAATTGAAAAGATAAGGTGCCAGCTTGCACGTCGATTACCGCCCCAGCGTTAGCTAGAAACGATCGCCCTAAAATGATTGGCACCTGGGAGCTCTCAGCAATGTCCATGGCAATGAAATCGCGTGGAATGACGAACTGACCCACTTGGACAGGAATGTCCTCTAAAATACCCGCAAGTTACCTGATGGAGCAGTCTACGAGTTGAATGATTAAACTGGTGGGTTGTAGGTCTTGTAGCTGAAGCCTCCTATAAAGGGAGAGAGACATCAAGCTCATGCTGACTCCCAGGTCACAGAGAGCTCCTTCAATCTATAAATCCCCTATAGCACAGGGGATGGAGAACCTGCCCGGGTCTTGCTGCTTGAAAGGTGACTGACTCTGGAGAATCAAGCTGCAGAGCTCTCTAATGGGAACCACAGAAGGTCTCCCATGCTTCTCTTTCTTGGAGACAAGATCTCTCAAAGATCGTAGGTAGGCTGGTGTTTTCCTAAGAGCTTCCAAGAGGGGAGTATCAGCACAAATCCTCCTCAGCATATCCAGAAATTTTACAAATTTGAGCTCATACTGAAACAACTTAGCCCAGGCCACCCTTTGAGGGTAGGATGCAGGTGGCTGATAAGGGTGAACTGGGGGTGGAGGTATAATTTCCCCATTAGAGCTCAACTTCCCCTTCTTCTTCTGCTTATCAGTTCCTACAGAATCAGGAACTGCAACTGTCTCTTGGAGAACCATGATGGACTCTTCTTTACCCCTTCACTCGGTACAGAAAGGACATTGATATGGCCTCAAGGATTGGTCTCAGACTAACCTAGTAGATGTCCCTGAGGTTGAGATAAGTGGCTGATCTACTGGGCTATCTGGGCGATCTGAGTGTCTATCGCCTTCTGGTGGGAGGCCATCGCATCGAACTTAGAGTTCAGTTAAGTGCCTCATTGGTCTTGGACTAGGTAGCAATAAAGCGCTCCATAAGGCTTTCCAAGTGTGATGTGGGTTGAGGAGGTGGAGGGGGTGGGGTATAGGGAGCTCTATACTGAAACTCCGGTGGCTGCATAGCATGTTGAGATGGAGGGTTGGGGTTTTTGTAGAGAGGGTTGGGGTGACTCCTCTATCCCGAACCTTGAGCATTCGGGTGGGAATTGTTTTGTGGTGTGGAGTTGAAGTTATGTAAGGCGTTGGTGTGCTCAATGGAGAAGGGACCATTAAAGCACTCAGTGGATGTGTACCCCTACACACCACAAGTCTCATAGATCGCGTAGATCCCAACTAGAATTGTAAAACTGTCTACAGTGGGAGAAGTCCCTATCCTGTCAAGCCTCTGGGCTAATGTATCCACTCTGCTGGCTAAGAATGTGACAGCATCGATGTCACGCTCAGCGCCATCTCTCCTCGGGGTGGCTCTCTCGCTTGACCAGTGGTAGGTGTTGGAGGCCATCTCCTCCAACAGAGCCCTCGCTGCCTCGATAGATTTTCCATAAGAGCTCCTTCTGTAGTGGCATCTATTGAGGTCTTGACTGACTATTCTAGCCCATCATAGAATGTTTAGACTAGAAGCCAGTCAGGCACACCATGGTGAGGGTACTGCTGCTAGAGATCCTTGAATCTCTCCCAAGCTTTGTAGAGGGATTTTTCATCCCTCTGAGTGAAGGAAGTGATCTTAGTCCTCAGCCTCGCAGTATTCCTAGGTGAAAAGTATTTGCTGAGGAATGACCTTGAAAGACCCTCCCAAGTGGTGAATGAGTTTGGTTCCTTATTCTATAGCCAATCGCTGGCTCTATCCCTTAGTGAGAAAGGGAAGAGCAGTAGTTGAATCGCCTCCGTGGACATCCGTTTGATCTTGATGGTGTCACACTTCGCAAGGAATTTGCGAAGATAAGCATTGGGGTTGTTCGCAGGGTGTCCACCAAATTGGTCTCGCTTGACGAAGTTGATGAGCACGGGACTGAGTTCGAAGTTGTTAACGTCGATCGTTGGGTTCATAATAGATTACGTGATACCAGACGCTTGTGGCAGGGCATAATCGCGCAACACCCTCTAGTCTTGCCCCGTCATCACTGCTTCTGCTTTTTTCCTCCTTCTCGCTTCTCCGCTACACCGGCGTGCTGCTGCTTCTATCTTAGGATCGAAGGGGAGAACATCTTGATTCCCTAGACTCCTCCTATGCATACAAAAGCAAACACTATACCTAGCGTAAAAGGTATTAAGCAGAAGGAAAGAAAGGGGTAAACTACAAAAAGGGAAAATAAAGTTCTAGTCTAGAGTATCCTAATCAGTTCCAATATCGAAAGGAACAAGTTCTCCGGCAACGGCGCCAAAAACTTGTTACGTTAAATTACTGCAAGTGCACGGTACCCGTTGTAGCTAGCAACGGCAAATATGGATCGTATTCCATAGAGAGCTTGCATTCGATTACCGGACTAATTCAAATGCTCAATCTAGACCAGACTAAGTTGTATGTTTGGATTTAAACTAAGGAAACAATAATAACAAAAAGGTGGAATGAGAAAACAAGATATTAAAGCACCTAGGTTGAGATATCAACACAATTATGTTAGCTGAATCACTTACTAACCCCGTCAAACAATCCCAAGCACGCATTATGAGTAGATAGATTGCTAGTTAAGCTCATCTCCTCCCTCTCTAAAGGGTCGAAGACTAATCCGCGAACTATAGTCACCTATTTTCACGGAACTAAAGTCACAGGATTACAAGATCTACAATCTCGAATCTCAATTAGAACCATAATTATTTTCATATTAAAATCCTACTTGTCTACTAAGCCACGCTAGGTAAAGGTTCCATCTTTCAACACTCTCCTAAACCCAAATAAAAATGGACAAGCGCTCTTTCGAGCACTTCATCAAGCACCTGGTATGCGTAGTAGAAATCACGAATACAAGTACGGGAAAATAAGGGATTGGGGCTAGATTTTGATTCAACTAAACATAATCGGGGGGTGGGAGATTAGCTGCAAATCACACTAACATTCGATAATTCATTCATAAAAGAAATAGCATGATTCAACTAAACTCCAGAACAACAAAAATGAAAGAGAGAGAATGGAAGAACAAACTTGAATTAATTGTTGTCTCAAGGTAGATCGATCTTTAAAGTAATGAATTCAATACCAGATATGAAAAGCAAAAACTCTAAATGAAAACCTCAAAATCGCCTAAAAAGAAGTCTGAGAAAAGAAAACTGAAGCTCCCCTAAGGCAACCCCGAGGAGAATTTAAGTTGTGCCGCAGGATAGGGGAGGGACAGTCGTGCCACATGGCACGGCTAGACCGTGCCAGCTGCTGACATGTGGCACGGCCAGACCGTGCCACATTGCTGGCCGGCTGGTCATGCTAGTTTTGTGTGGCACGAGTGTGCCACCCGGCATGGGGTACCCGTGCTCGATCTTTGGCGCTTCCGTACGACGTTGAGTGACCTTTTTCGTGACTTAAAACTCACCTCATTTGCACTCCTTTCTACTAAATATCGTCCATCTTTCTGTTCCTTCAATAAAATCCCTGAAAATACAGAAAGATGTTATATGAGTGATATGTATGCTGAAGGAGGAAGATTCGACCCTTTCTTAACACGATCGAACATGAAAATACCGGAGAAACGAAGTCAAATAAGGGCTAAAATGGGGTTGAAATAGAGGTCTATCAATAGGATCCTTTCACTTACAAAGTGGTAGTCGATTTCGATGTGCTTCATTCTTTCGTGAAAGACTGGATTTTTGGCGATGTGAAGGGTGACTTGATTGTCACAGAATAGTCGCATAGGTTTTTCCAGAAAAACACCCAAAGCGGCGAGCAAGGTCTTGATCCAAATCATTTCACTAATGACTATGGCCATGGCACGATATTCAGCTTCTGCAGAAGATTGTGATACTGTGCTTTGCTTCTTTGTCTTCCATGCAATGGGAGACCCGCCAAGGGATACGAGGAAACCAGTTAAGGAGCGCCTGCTTAAGGGACACGCGCCCCAATCTGAGTCACAGTAGACATAAACTTGTAAATCGGAATCACTTTGGAGGAGAATGCCTTGTTCAGGATTACCTTTTAAATACCTTAGAACTCTTCGCTCAGCTTCCGGATGATCCTTTTTAGGATCTTGCATAAATTGAGCAAGAATGTGCACTGTATAGGATAATTCTGGACGAATAATAGTAAGATAAATCAAACGCCCAATTAAGCGACGATATTGAGTGGGATTGCTTAAAGGCTTCCCTGAAGCCAAAGCGAGCTTATGGTTCATTTCAATGGGAAAATCGACAGGCTTTGATCCCAAAAGTCCGCATTCATCAATGATTTCTAAGGCATATTTTCGTTGACATAAGAATAATCCTTAGGAATTTCTTGCCACTTCTATTCCCAAAAAATGTTTGAGATGCCCCATATTCTTGATATGGAAACATTTATCCAAGTAGGCTTTGAAAACAACACATAACTCAGAATCATTACCTGTGAGGACAATATCATCCACATATACGAGCAGTGCCATAAACTGTTCTCCTCTTTTATAAGTAAAAAGTGAGTAGTCCACATAAGAGCAAGTGAAGCCATATTCCAAAAGTGTGGAAGACAATTTAGATATAGCAGCTAAATAACTTCTATGCGCTTTAGAAAATTTATCGTAACTAACATAATAAGCTATAGGATAAGGTTTACCTGAGGAGACCTTAGGAAATGAAGATGTAGCCTTTGAAGAGGGGTTATTCGTGGATGTAGAGTAACAGATGCAGTCTTGCAAGTGAGTTGGGCTTTTGCGAGCCCATTGTTCTCGACCTGGCACTGTGGGCACATCATCACCACTCCCTCTGTCAGGTGGCCTGCTGGACTCTCGTGGTCCAGAAGCTTGCGGCCCAGAAGCTTGGTCTGGCACGCTCCCCCTTTCTTCCATGCTACTGGACTATGCTGGGAAAGAACCTGGGCCAGTTCTCGTTAGGCTTCCCTGTTCTTCCATGCTGCTGGACTAGACTTATGAAGATCCTGAATCGTTTCTCATTGGGCTCCCCGCATTAGATGATCTGCTGGGTGCCACTCACCCATTCGTCCCACTTCCTTGGTGGGGTTCACTAACTTCACCGAAATTGGTGAAATTAGGCCTGTGAACTTGCCCAGACTCACTGTCTCTTATGCAATCATCAAAGTCATCTTCAACATACAAATTTTCCTTCTTCCCAAAATTGCTTTCTCCACCCTTCTCAACACTTTTTATCTGAGCAAATGGATATATCGCCTCATGAAAGATTATATCATGACTAACAAAAATATTTCCGGTTTCCAAATCATAGACTTTCCATCCTTTTTTACCAAAAGAATACCCTATAAATATGCACTTTCGACTTCTAGATGCAAATTTATTCTTAGGCCTTTGAATGTTATAAGCATAACACAAGGATCTGAAAACTCGTAGGGAATCATAGTTAGGCTTTTCTTTAAAAATTATTTCATAAGGAGTTTTCCATTGAAGAAGGGCAGTAAGAGTTCTATTAGTCAAATAGGCTGCAATCAAGACACATTCTCCCTAAAATTTCAAAGGTAGACGAGCCTGAAATTATAGGGCCCTTGCAATATTAAGAATGTGACGCTGCTTTCTTTCAGATCTACCATTCTGCTGAGGGGTGTCTACACAACTCGTTTCATGAATGATTCCATTGTCCCTATAAAACTTTTTCATAGGATTGGATGTAAATTCAGCACCATTATCACTTCTAATAATTTTTACATTGGCCCCAAATTGTGTTTTTGCCATTGCACAAAAATCCATCAAATATTGAGAAGCTTCATTTTTTTCATTCATTAGATAAACCCAAACACCCCGGCGAGCATCATCAATTATAGTAAGGAAATCTTGAGCACCTGAAAAAGACATAATGCGATATGCACCCTATATATCTCAATGTATAAGGTCAAAGCAATGTGTAGCTTTATTTCACTAACTGAAAACGGCATACGCGTTTGTTTTGCTCTTAGACACGCATCACATGGATCGAATTTAGCCTTAGAATTACTAATACCAGAAAAATTTGACAAAATTTGTCACGAAGGATGCCCTAATCTACAGTGCCATGTATCATAAGAAACTACCTTGTTCACTTGAATCTTTGCCGAAGTAGAATTCTTCAAGTAATAGACCCCTCTCCTTGGCTCACCCACTCCAATCGGGCCCCTCGTAGTAAGATCCTGTATCACACACAACTCTTTAGTAAACATCACGTCACAACAATTTTCTTCAATTATTTGCGCTATAGAAATCAAGCTACAATTTAAGCCAGGAACATAAAGAACATGATTCAATTTCAGGTTTGGACTCAAGCATATAGTCCCACGTTTAGTAGCTATGGTCACAGTTCCATTCGGTAGCTTAGTCGGAATTGGTTCTATGTCACGAACATCACATATTGAATCCAATTAACTCGTCACATGACATGATGCCCCAGAATCAAGTAGCCAAATTTGCTCACCTGATAGTTTTTCGTAACCTGACTTTGGAGTCTCAATGAGACTCAAAAGTCGTTGTACCTGTTCGGGGTTGAAGCCAGCTGTGACTGTAGCACGATTTTCCTCGGCAGAAGCTGTAGCATTAGGTTGTGTGTGTGCTGCGTTTGCTGCTTCGTGGCCTCGACCTCTCCCTGTGCTCCATTGGCCTCCTCCACGTCCACCACAGCTTCGTCCTCTGCCGCCTCTACCTCCTCAGTTGCTTCATCCCGGCGGGTATCCTATGAGTTCAAAGCAGTTTGCCTCGTCGTGATCGGTTTTCCTGCAATGCCTACTGCTTGGTCTCACACCTTGCATCGCATTCGGTCGGGCCAGGTGATTCACAGCAACAACACCCATATTCTTCGTCTTGAAATTTCCGTCGGCCATGACACTCTTATGGTGCTCCTCCTGTTGCACCATATTGTAGATTTTGTCCAGCGAGGGTAGAGGGTCCATGGCCAGGATCTGGCTTCTCACAACCGAGTATGGTTCGTCGTCTAGGCCCATCAAAAACTAGTGTACCTTATCTTGTTCCAAGAGTTTTGTTATCTTGGCCGCTGCTTCACAAGTGCACGCGTGGTATCTTGATGTATCCATCAAGTTCATTCCACAGGCCGACAAGTTTTGAGAAGAAATCTACTATATCTTGCTTGTTCTATTTGCAACATGCGATTTCTGCTTTCAACCTGTGGATTTTAGGTATGTTTGGTGCTGCATATCGTTTCTAAATATTTTTCCATAATTTTTGAGCAGAATCAACGTATGATACACTCTTATGAAGTTTAGGATCAATTACATTCATGATCCATTATACTATCATTGAGTTTACCATCTCCCAGGTCGTACCTTCTTCGGTGATTACTCCATCTTTTAGGTTTGGTTTGGTAATAGAACCATGAATGAAACTAAGTTTATTTTTTAGATTTCAACGATGTTCTTACGGCCATCTCCCATAAATCATAATTTTTTCTGTCAAATTTTATTGCGGTTATAATGGCTCCCGGGGAGTCCCATGGTGAAGGAAGTAGGGGGATTGGCTTGTAATGATAAAGGCTTCATCATTGCCGTTCTTCATCATGATGAATTTTTTGAGAGATGAGGCTCTGATACCATGAAATGAACTGGGTTTAATGTGATGAGGTAAAAATATTCCTCAAACTCATTGATTTCCCATAGCCGTATCATATGGCTTATATACACCCAAGTATAATACAAGTCCCATTGTGCTAAAATACAAACTCTTGTCCTATCTTGACGGCTAAGTAATTGAGCAATACAAGAATTGGAAACAAAATATAACTACAATATTTGTTCGCAATAATAATTTTTCTAATAGAATTTGCGTCAAAATGAAAAAAGGACATAAATAAAGAAAAAAGCTCCAAGAAAATTAGCATGGGGCAGGCAACGAGTCGTTGTTGGACCATAGTGAGTATACTTTATGGTCTCAGAACCATAATATACCAACCGAAGTACTTTAAAACATAACGTTATCATCTCTCTCACGCACTCTTATCTCATCTTCCTCGAGCACTCTTTCTTTATCTAAAATGAGACACTCGTTGGTGGCTTTGATCAGGACCTCAGTCCACACCCGCCGATTCTTCCCTCACCAAAATGTTAGGTCACTGTCTCTCTCCTCATTTTCTTCATCGTCATCGGAGACCGGACCCGAAAAGCCGGCGACCGCGGCCGGTTCGTGGACTTCGATGGACGGTCTGGTCCGATGCTCGGCCAACTACGCCCCCTTGACTCCGATCTCCTTCCTCGACCGTTCCGCCAAGGTGTTTTCGGATCGGACCGCCCTGGTTTACCAGCCTTCCTCATCCAGCTCGACCGTCCCGGTCCGTCGCACGTGGAGAGAGACTCGCCAGCGCTGCCTCCAGCTCGCTTCCGCTCTCGCTCGTCAACTCCGCATTTCTCGAGGCGATATCGTATGTCTAAAGTTGTTTTTTTTTTTTTTAATAACTTCTTTTTAATTATTTAACTTTATTTTATTTATTGGAGAGTGGAGTTTAGGATTTTCAGGTTATACTTTATTGGTCTGTTCTTTTTATTAGAAAAATATAGAATAGTAAATTGGTGAAATTAGTTGAGATTGATAGAAGTGGATTAAGGTTAAGTGAAGTGGGTATTTTTTTGTTGAATTGGATTAAAGTAGGTTGAAGTTGATTGGAATGGTTGATTTTTTTTATATATAATAGATAGAAGGTGGTTAAAATTATGGGAAGTGAGTTGAAGTTGGTGGGAGCGAGTTGAAATTAGTATTTTTTATTACAGTTAGTGAACTAGATTCAAATGAGTTAAAGTTAGTTAAGATTGATAAATTGTGATTTAATTACGAAAAGAACATAGCCATACTACTTGTCAAACATGTGACCGCGAACTTTTCCAATGATCTGTGACCAAAGAAAAGGGGAAAATGAGATTTAGGCCCTGTTCGGTAAAATTAGCGGTTCAAGTAGCGGATAGCGGTTCATGTAGCGGATAGTTGTTTAGGCAGCGGATAGCGTTTCTAATTTAGCTGTTAGCGGATAGCTGTTTAGATGAGCAGTTGAAATAAATGTGTTCGGTAAATTTAGCTGTTGGGTTAGCTGATTAATGTAAATTGACATAAAAAGATATAGATAATTTCCAAATATAAAATTTCATAAGGATATTTTTTAACAAAAAAATATGAAGCGCTACTTTTAAATGCCAAACGTTAATACTATTAGCTTTTCAGAAACGCTGCTTAAAACGCTAAACGCTACTTGAAACGCTAGTCAAAACACTATGTTACCAAACACTAAAAATTACTTGATGAGTGTATTGACTTAGTCAAAACGCTAAACGCTACTCAAAACGCTGTTGCCGAACACGCCCTTAGTAGAACCAAATTAACATTTTCAAGAATTTGTTACACTTGGGATATATCAGCAATATCTGATCTACTTGCTGGTAAGGGCTTTGGTTTTCTTGAATTAGCTTCAGAGAGGTTCGTAGAGATGACTGAAAACGAGTCGAGTAGCTTGTACCTTGTAAAAGTGCTGATGATATTTCACTATTTGGAGGAAGAAAAAGGGGGGGGTTATTGGGAGCAATTTGCTCTACTTTCTCCACAGACTTGAAAATTTGTACTGAAGCTAGCTATTATAGTCTGGATTCTCTGTTTCTTCTTCGAGCAGGTTGCAACTTTAGCTCCTAATGTGCCTGCTATGTACGAGCTGCATTTTGCTGTGCCTATGGCTGGGGCAGTTCTCTGTACTCTCAATTCCCGCCTTGATTCAGCCACAATCTCCACATTACTTGGTCATTCAGAAGCTAAGGTCTTGTTTGTAGACCATCAGTTACTAGAAAATGCTCGGGAAGCACTCAAACTTTTGTCAAAGACAGGGGCTACACTGCCAACGCTTGTCCTTATTTCCGATAGTGATACATCCTCAACAGTCCTGAAGTCAGTTGAGTATGAATATGAGGACCTTCTAGCTGATGGGGATAGCGGCTTTCAAGCTATACGCCCAGTTGATGAATGGGACCCAATCAGTGTGAACTATACCTCTGGCACCACTTCCCGCCCCAAGGGAGTTGTTTACAGTCACAGAGGTGCGTACCTCAATGCCATTTCCACCTTTCTGCTCCATGAAATGGGTGCAACGCCCACATATCTTTGGACTGTCCCCATGTTCCATTGCAATGGGTGGTGTCTCCCTTGGGGCGTGGCCGCTCAAGGGGGCACCAATATTTGCCTTAGAAAAGTCACCCCTAAGAACATTTTCGATAACATCGTGCTCCATAAGGTGACTCACTTGGGGGCAGCCCCTACTGTGTTGAACATGATTGTGAATTCTCCGATCAGTGACCAGAGGCCCTTGCCCCACAAGGTGCGTGTGCTTACAGGTGGATCACCCCCTCCTCCTCATATTTTCTACAAGATGGAAGAATTAGGTTTTGAGGTGACCCATATATACGGCCTCACTGAGACCTATGGGGCAGGCACTTATTGTGTGTGGAAGCCTGAGTGGGATTCCCTTCCCCATAGTGAGAGATCAAGGTTCAAAGCAAGACAAGGCGTTCAGCATCTTGGTTTGGAAGATGTTGATGTCAGAGACCCTGTCACAATGCAAAGCGTTCCAGCTAATGGTAATTTTGAACTTTATTCAATGGATCTTGTATTTATCTGCCATATCTTTCTTTTTTGTTTTCTTTTAAAAAAAATTAATCAATGGTTGATCAGGTAAAACCATGGGGGAGATAATGTTTAAAGGGAACACAGTGATGAGTGGATACTTAAAGGATTTGAATGCAACAAAGGAAGCTTTCAAAGGGGGTTGGTTTCACTCTGGTGATCTTGCTGTGAAACACCCTGATGAGTACATTGAAGTCAAGGATCGGTTGAAGGATATCATCATTTCTGGGGGAGAGAATATAAGCACGGTTGAAGTAGAAACTGTGCTTTACAGTCATCCTGCAATTCTGGAGGCAGCTGTTGTAGCAAGGCCTGATGATCATTGGGGTGAGACTCCTTTTGCGTTTGTCAAGTTGAAGGATGGGCATGAGGCTAGTGAACAGGAGATAATCTTGTTTTGTCGGGATCGTTTGCCTCATTTCATGGTGCCAAAGAATGTTGTCTTTGACGAGATACCAAAAACTGCAACTGGGAAGATACAGAAGTTCATTCTCAGGGAAAAGGCAAAGGCCATGGCAAGCCTCTCTTCATTAAGCATAGCCAAATAGTTCAGATGTCACAGTTTGTTGAGCTTATTTGACATAAACTTCAGAGAAATGAAGAAAAAAGAAAAAGCGAAGTGTTGAAGATAAGTTATCATTCATTTTGTCATGGTTACAGAGTATGGACTGCAGTCAGTTCAGTCCGACAAATCAACGCAGTGGCAAAACTGTAAGCAAGTTGAGATGAAGGCAGCGATTTGCAAGCGTATGCTAATTAGCCATCCAAATGAAATACAGAAAGAGCTACCAGTGTAAATTAAAGAACAGCCCATTGTAGCAGCTCAGCACTACGAATGGATTGACGTCTCATAACCTGCTCAAATTGAAGCGAATTATATGTCGGTATTGTAGAGAGCCAATGTACAGATGATCATCGACCCTAATAGCACTTGAGATCAGTGACATTGCTGGATCATAGAAATGGGCATTTGGGTTTCCTTCTAAATCTACGGAGAAAATCCCACCATACTTTTGTAAAAACTGCAAGCTAACGTATCTGTTCACTATAGCCATACTCTTCCGGATTAGTCGGTGCATCCTTAATCGCTCGAGATGAGGGGACAGCCACTGCCATTTACATGGGGAAGATGTGGACAACTCATTAGTTATTACTTATATCTTATAGGTAAGCGTGGCAATGGCTACAGGTACATATGCAATCTGACAATTCTGCAGGAGACTGAAGATCAAGGTTGGGTCTTACCGAGGATATTGCAATCAAGTAGTCATTCTGCCCATCATAATTGATGTTGTCTGGGAAACCAGGTAGATTGTCAATTAACACATCAACCGAGCCCTTTCTGCTACCTTGCAGCCAATATTGTTTGCATCTTTTCCTGCATTTTCAAACCCAATTCAGCATCTGGTGGAATGGCCACCTACCGATCACCAGTTATGAGCAGAAAGCCAGAAAACCTGGACCTACAGTGGAGTTTCACAAAAGATGAGCGAATTCTGATCAGGAGAGACAGCAACTCCATTGGGGAAGTACAGGTCTCGGAGCAGAACTTTGGTTTGTCTGGTGTTGGGATCGAAGCTGAGGAGCCTGCCATATGGACGGCTTTCTAGAAGGTCATACAAGTGGTCTTCAAAGGCATACTTGTATGAAGCATCTGTGAAGTAAATCATTCCATCTTTTGTGACACTCACCCCATCTGTTAGCTTGAATTTTAGGCCCTCAGCTTCGTCGGTTAGCAGCACCATTTCCTTCTCCTGGGTGATTTTCAGTAGCCCCTGTCACATGGAACTGGTTGTCGATCTTTTTCCATTGGATTTCGTGTTACATGTGGAACTGTAAAGACATATACATTATCTGAACGAACATATATATGCAGCGACTTCCCCTTATTTTCATAGGAGTATATCACAATGTGCCTCTTTTTCTTTACCTTTATTTTTTTGGTTCTTTTTTCCTGGGCGGAAAGTAAGGCATCTTACTGTGGAGCTCTATTTAAACATACTGGGCATCGTCCTAGGGGAAGACATTAACTACAAAGGAGAATTATTGAAAGGGAAACTCCTCGCCGCCTTTTAGAGATTTAGCAGCGCAGGTAGAGGAAGAGGAACGGAGGCCCACAAATACCACATGTCACAAAATGAGAGGAGAGAGAAGAGTTGCATGCTGGGAGAACGCCTATGCGTGTCTCCCCGCATTGCAACTTTTGGATTATTTTAATATATTTTTTTTTTTTTTTTGAGTAAGTAAATAATTTTTAAATGATTAAAAAAATAGATTGTGTATTATAAGGTGGGTCCATGACAAATATTTTTATTGGATGATTAAAATTGGAGTTCCATAGGTTAGAAAAGTGATAGAATGTGAGTTTCAAAATTGTGAAACTTTTGCTGACGTGGCAGGCTAGAGTTTCAAAAACTGAAACTCTGGTTGGGAATACTCTTAGGTGAAATCAAGCCCGACTTATTGGCTTTCTTTTTACTAGCCATCCTTATGTCAGCTATTCACCCCTTTTTTTTTGGGATTACTAGTTTGGGTGCCCGTCCAAGGATGGACTTCCTTTGACTTTGTTAGTTTAATCAGATATAATCTTTGTAAAATTATTTAATAAAATATAATTTCAATCACATCAAAAAAAAAAGAAGTCTAAATTCCATCTCTTACAAAATAAATACGATTTCGATAGTAATTTAAATCATATTACTCTTTTTAATAGGTCATAATGTCTTTGTAAGCAATTATATAATATTGTTGTAATATTAATTGAAAATATCGCATCATTGAAATTTTAAATGAATAGTTGTACAACATTCCCTCCATCTCTTTTCCCCTCCCCAGCCCACTCTCTCCCTACTGCCATTTTTTCTCTCCTGCTCCTCTGTTCTGCTCAACAATAGTCCCAGAAATTTTTTTTTTCAAAAAAAGGAAAACAAGAAGATGGTGAAGAAATCTAACTCCATAGCTGATCCTCCAAACTCTTAGCATACATCATCATCATTTCTGACTTTTCGCTCATCTCTCTCCAACATCCTCTCTTTAGTGTACTTCCAATTTTTTGATTGCTCTGTTTCTTGAAGAAAGAGAGAGAGAGATTGTTTTGTTTCTTGTACCAAAGTAATATTTATTTGCTATGTTGTTCATGTGCCTGCTTATATTTTACAGTTACAATCAAGTGATGAGGACACTCCCGCTAAGGAAGAGGAGGAAGTGATAAAATTGCAGAAGGAAAGAGCAGAATTTTTGAGGGATGATGACTTTGGCCTCCAGACCAATTAGCAAGATGACAGTGATGAAGAGCCAACTGTAGATGTGAGTTTGCCACTGCAGGCTTGTCGTTTATACTAATGATACAATGCAACAAGAGCATCAATTCTGCGGCCATTTCTATAATAGAAAACTGAACTGTAAATTTGGTGTCTGAAATTTTTGGCATCAATAATTTCGTGTTGTGATTTATCTATATTTGGTGACTTCAGGAAATGATGGTCAAAGGTAAAACCACATCAAAATCTTCAGAAAATGAAAAAGCTGAAGGTGATTTTGCCCCCGTTTATGAGCAGGTCAAGAAAGACTTGAATGCTCTGTCCAGGGATGAGCAGATGGATGTTCTGCACAGGTATGCATCTTTCATGAATTTGTTCATTTTTTAGTATTAACCCCATAAATTAAGCTGTTTTTTTCTTATTGTATGTATTCGGTGTTTTGTTTGGAGGTCAATGCCATAGTGAGAAACTGAGAGTGAATACAAAAAAAGGAAGTTTCCCATGTCTGTTGCCGTTTGTGGAGCTTTGTGGTCCTCCTTGCATGTGATTGATATTTAAGTTCACATATTATGGATCTAAGAAAGAAGATTTCAGAGCACCTTGGTATTCTCTACTATGGTGCCACACCATTAACAACAAATCAGTGAGGAGATATGCAGAAGCCGAGAGCCAGCGATCGATGGGGCCAGAGGTAGAAAGAGATAGCAGCGGCGTTGTGTGACAGAAAGATAGAGAGAGAAAGGTGGTAGTGGGTGTGAAAAAACGTAACCGGTTCTCTTAAATACTTGGGGTAGTGGATGTGAATAAAAGTAACTGATTCCCTTAAATACTTTAGCCGTTGAGATTTTGTAAATAAAATCCAGAGCTCTTATCAATTTCAACTACGATAATTGAAAAAAAAAATTAACCATGATAGAATCTTTGTAAATAATCACTAAATTTTGTGTAAGTTTAAACAGTATAATTCATAATTGATTAGTAATTTTTTATTTGCTTTTAAGAGTAAGATTATATGCTTACGAACACAATAACTTAATTTTTTTATGTTATTTGCCCTTTTCTAATAGAACAAATCCATTTTATTCATACATAAAGGCTAAAGCTTTAGGATTGCAAGTTTTATATGTATCGTCTCAGGCTAGTAGTTTATCATCAAATAATTTATTTTGTGCTCAAGAAAAGATCCCCAAAAAAATGCATCCTTCTTAAAAAAAAATGTACCTGCTGCAAAATAATATTTAAATATATTAGCTGGTCTAAAAATCATATTATTTATAATTTTGTAGTTTAATTAAGTGTAACTAACTAATGGAATAGAAATACCCATTTTTGGACTGGTGTTGATGGTAACTGTACAGACATCCTCATCTTTGGACTGGCGTTGGTATCCTTTAGCTTTAATTGTTGTCACCTGTTCACCTAGCGCGATACGTGCCAAACAAGAAAAAGAAGAAACTGGGCCTGATTTATTGCCCAGAAATATGGACAAACCAAGCCCACGAATTCATTTATTAGCTAAGCCGCCTGACACCATGGGCCTTGTTTCTCTCTCTTCCCCCCCCCCAATTGATAGATTCAAATTTATCAATTTCAACTAACTTTAATCTACTTTAATTAACTTTAATCTACATCATGAATTTCAAAACCAACTTCAATGTATTTCAATCAACTTTCACTTCAACAATCTTCAACCCAATTCCCACTATTTTATCCAACTTCTACTTATCATAATAAAAAAAAAACTCAATCCACTCTAACTTCAGCCTATTTTAGCTTATTTCAATCAACTTTAACCTACTTTAATCAAAAACATATTCACTTCAATCCAATTCAATCCACTTCAACCAATTTCAACTAACTGTATTCATTGATCAACCCATATTTCTCAACGGAAAGAACATGACCTTGGTGTAGAATTTTTGTAACACATGATTCCAACTTTCCCTCATTTCATTTTAGAAGAATTAGAATTATTAAAATAGCTAGGAAGATAACTGTGGGAAAGTAGCAAAAATGACCTATTAAGAGTAGAGTTGGGTAATAGGTCGTGTTGGGTCGGGTTCGTATTCGTGTCGAACTTAAACGGGTTGAGAATTCCTCAACCTGAACCTAACCCGTTTATTAAATGGATTGAAAAATCTTGACCTGTACCCATTTAACTTTTAAATAGGTTGACCCGCTTAACTCGTTTAAGATAAACTGGTCAAGTTCAGTTGCTTAATTAACTATTTACGCATTTAATATCTTCAACTAATACATAATTACAGTGTTAAAATTAAGTTTACATATCACATTAAATAATTACTCTTTGAAATTCCCCAGATTCGTCATAATTCATAATTTCTAAAAATTTTTATATTTTTAATCATCTAATGAAAAGTAAATGGATAAATAAAAAATGAAAAAATGAGTTAACTTATTTAACTCATTTAATTAAACGGGTTAAATAGGTACTTTTTCGTGTCGAAAATCTCGACCTGAACCTAACCCATTTAATTAAACGGGTTGAACGTGTTAACCCATTTAATTAAACGGGCCGAAAATTTATATCCAAACCTACTTAACTTCGTATCGGGTTCGGATCGGTAATCGTGTCAGGTCAGCTTTTCCCAACTCTAATTAAGAGCCCAGCACTTGAAGGCTATCAAAGCTGGGTTATACAAGAATTTATCATTCATGAATTGATAGACACCACACCTTGAATTTGATAAGAAATGGAATTTGCTCCAACAGCCTACCCCAGATTTTCCTATCCTCCTTTCTGTCATTATTCATGGTCGAAGGACATGATGTAGACATACTTGGGTAGTGTTTGGGTTCGGGAAAATATTTATTTTTTCAAAAAATTATTTTTCATAGAAAATATTTTTTCAAGAAAAATTAATTATCATGTTACATTTTTTATTGTTTGGTACAATATAAATCATTTTTTAGAGTAAAAAGGGACACTAAATCGTTTAAGTGGCGAAAAATATTGACTGAATTATCATAGTAGAGATAAATGTTGGTTAAATGAAGGAACATTGAACTTAAAATTCATATTTGAGCTTCTTCTAATGCGTTATGTCGGATAATCAAGTTTCGATTCAAACTGTCGAAATTGTTTTAGTGAGATTGAATTGTCTAAGCGGCGAAAAATGTTAATTGAACTGTTGTGCTAGAGAAAAATCTTGACCAAATAAATTAATGTTGATTTCCAAAATATGAATTTGAAACAATTTTAGTCTTTATTGTCCAATAATCCCATTTCAAACCAAATCATTGAAATTATTTCAGCGATGAAAAATGTCGACCAAGGCCCTATTCTCTTTGACTTATTTTTTGAAGAATAAGTTCAAATAAGTTAAGTTCAAAATAAGTTCAGTAAATAAGTTCAGAATAAAATTTAGCAAATAAGTTCAGAATAAGTAAAGCAAATAAGTTCATAAATTTGTTCTTAATAAGTTCAGAATAAGTTCAAAATATTTTCAGTAAATAAGTTCCGAATAAGTTCAGCAAATATGTTTAGAATAAATTCAGATAAGTTTAGTTCAGAATAAATTTAAGCAAAATAAGTCGAAGAGAACATGACCTAAATTGTCATGGCAGAGACAAATATTAACCAAATAAAGGAATTTGAGCTCAAAATATGGATTTGAGTATATTTTAATCTTTCCAACTTGATAATTAAGTTGCAATCTATTTGTTGAAATGATTTTAAGGCCAAAAATGCCAAGTGAATTGCTTAAGTGATAAAAAATCTCAATTGAATTGTCGAGGCGGAAATAAATGTTGACCAAATGACGGAAACTGAGGCTCTAATTTAGATTTGAATTTATTTTAATCTTTCCTATTGTATAATCAAGTTTCTATCCAAATAGTTGAAATCGAATTTTGTACATAAATTTCAGCTGACTCTATCGTTAAAGAGTTGAAGGAAGAAAATTGACTTCCTATCTTTTCAAATGAAAATCATTGGGGAGAAAATGATTTTCTTTGAAAAATAATTTTTCGTCCTTTATTGTATCAGAAATTGTAAAATTGAAAATTTATTTTCTAAAAAAATTATTGTTCACCAACCAAACACTACCTTATGCACCCAGGTAAATTGTTTGGACTGCACTATACGCAGCTTGCAAATTGCAAAAGACCATCATATTCACCTGTTTTCTAAAAACCTACCACGTATTTATACTTGTGTTTGTTGCAACTTTCCATTTGAATAAGGCATCAAACATTTGCGTTAAACAATGAAGCGAATTACGTGTGGGCGGTGCGGCTTTAAAACTAAGATTTCAACTGTACAAAAAACTTGGGACAATTACTAAAGTGAATTTGTCTTGAGTAAATTATAGCTTGCCTAAAAATTCTACAATGTAAAAAGCAAAAAATAGCAGAGTTTCTAAAAGAATTAGTAAAATACTCGTTGATTTCTTTTTTTTATGGAGTTGATTTCATTAATTAAAGCAATTTAGAAGGCGGTGCCATACACAATTTTTATTATATATATATATATATATATATATATATATATATATATATATATATATATATATATAAACAAAACTTTCTAAACTGTTGACACATATCAATTCCACAAATTTTTTTGAAATAATTAATAATTTTTTTTAAAAAAATACAAATTAGTCTTTAAATTAATATCACAATAACTGTCATGCGAAAAATTAGGAAAATGAAAACAATATGTGTGCCATAAATCGCAAGAGCTATTAAGTATCTAAGATTTTCTTTCCCAAAAAAGACAATATATATTTGATTGTAATATTTACAATTTACCTAAATTAAACATAATTCATTTTAGTACATATGTATGTAGTTAAGATATTTTCCCAAAAAAAGAAAATATTTGATTGTATATAATTCACCTAAATTAAACATAATCAATTTTACTACGTTCAATTCCAGAATTTCTTACGATTCACACCACCTAGATTTTTTAGATTCGAACAAAAGGCTTCTACTAGATGATCCTATCATCCTTGCTTAGTTCAACTCAAAAAAATCAAGGATGACTTCATTGTAAACTATGGAGAGTGTGGTCTGGCTTCTTCACTTGGTCATTTCAGGCGGAGTAGACAAGTGTGTTCTTGGCATTTTTTGTTAGTCTAATTTATGCCGTATAAAGATGCAGTTGGTTGTTAGTTCTTTCTAACTTAAGATTCATGATATTTGTGCATCAAAATATGTGAATCCAATTTCAAAGGCCTGCATCATTAGAGCTTCAAGACTAACATCACACATCAATTTGTCCGACTTAAGCGGTGAGTTACAACTGTTTGTTTCAGTTACCATTTAACACATGATTTTTTTTTTCTCACACACATCACATGAAATATTAAATAATTCATCATTTAATATGTATATTTATTACTAACAAAAATTCAAAAGCAATTTCGTGCATGACAATACTAATTTTCATATTAAATGTCAGATAAGAATTACCATGCTTGAGTACAATCAGTACACTTACCTTGTGAGCATCTCCTACGATGACATCGGCACCATGAGCAGCAATAGCAAGCCCAAGTGGTCGGCCGCCCGTGTTGACCCAGTCCTCCACCACTATGTCCGAAGCCGACTCGCCCAACTTGACTCGCTTGACCCACCCATCAGCACACCCGGTGTACAAAACCTGTGAACTTGGTTCATAGACCATGTCCTCCGGACCCAAAACTTGACCCGACCCAACAAACTCTGATTCCTGGAGGATCCAGCCACTGACCTTCGGCACGATCACCGGTGCCTTAACGCGGGTCAACTCGGGGGAAGGGATCTGGGCCGGGTCAAACGGGTCGACCCAGAACAAAAACAGAGCTGATGCCAGCGTTGGAACCAGCAGCGCTATCATAGGAAGGACAACCATGGATTGATTCGGGCTTGAGATGGTTGCTGAGGTTGAAGTCGAGGGCGAGTTAGTGTTTGACTCGGCCATGGTGCTGAGGCAACTCAGACGAGGGATGAGTTAGAAAGGCCACCAAGAAATTGATTGAAAGAAGCTGTTGTTTTGACTTCTGAACTACACAATGGAAATATTAATGTGCTTTTTAATTTATTATCACTAATTGAACACGTAGGGCAGGGGAAACGAAATGCTGTCATGCGTGCTCAATTTTGGCCTATATTCTCCGCAAACTACTTTTTTTTTCAATTGTTTTCCATTTCATGCATTGACCCTATTTGACAAACAGTTATTAGCTGTTATCTATTTATATTAGCTGTTAGCAGTTATTATTTGAATTAGCTATTTGTATTAGCTGTTTGATAAAAGAAGTGTTTGGTAAAATTAGCTGTTTTTAAAAAAGTATATTCAGTAAAATTTCATTTGTGCTCTTATTTCTAAATTACTTTTTAGTTAAAAACAATTTTTTCATTTACTAGTTATCTTATTTTCTTTCTAAAAAGAATTAAATTGATTTCATATGTACAAATTAATTTTATTGATAAAACCTTAACTTGTTACTAGTTGTACATAATTTGTATTCTTATTAATCTTTTTTTTTCTTTTCAACTTGTGTATATCTACCTATACGATAATTATGTTTTAAAGTATTATTATGTTACATACTTACATATTTTATTATTATGAGTTAAAATGTATATATTTGAATGATTTAATATTGGATAGATTAAATTTAAATAATACACAACATATTTAAATAATACATATTTTATTATTATGGTGTAATTTTTTCAAGCTTTTGGGCAGTTATGTCATTTTTATAAACAACTATTCTCAAAAGGTTAATGAAAATAATATTTTGAAAAAGAGTTTTTTAAGTCCAAACAGCTATTCCAAACAGCTCTTCAACCAAATATTACTTTGACTGTTTTGACTAGTCAAAACAGCTAAAACTCCCCAAAAAGTGCTTTTTCTCTAAAAAGCTCTTACAACCAAATATCCCCATTGTCAAAATATCTATTTTTTCGTTCTATAATATTATTTTGATAAATTAATTGATTAGTTCCATGATATTGTTTTGTGTTAACCTTTTAAAATAGTATAATTAATGAAAATACACCTTTAGATAAGTCAATCACATGACAATAAAATAAATTCAAGCCAACAAATTTATAGAACCAAATATGTTTTAACTTGACGTGTTGTTTCTTATTAACATTAGTTTCAGCTCCCCAAAAACTAATATAAAAACTAACAATTTTTCCCAACAAAATTGAATAGAATCATTTAAATGAAATACTATTTAAATTAAGCAATTTTAAATTAATATTTAAAAATAATATTATTGAAAAAATTTAAAACAAAACTCTCAAACATGAATATAATATTTGTATTATAATTTTAATAGCATGTTAGCTTATTTCCTTTATAACGACATATACGATTCATGTCGAACCTTAAATATAATTCATACTATTAAATTTGTTTCAATACTTATAGAAATATTATGTTTGATTCAACCTAATTCAAGGACCCTGATGAGGGTCCCACAACCACACTTTACGGGCCTAAGCCCTGCAATCCTTTCTAACCTGCATTGACCCCGAGGGGTGTCCAACTTTGGGCCCATTGGAGGGCATCATACTTGAAATTACGAATTTGCCCCTAGTTACAGGGATTATAAATACTCACTTATCCACTTGAAAAAGGGGGATGGATTCTGACAGAGTATTCACTGCTCAGCACTTTTACCCAAACAAATATCACCTTTCCTGAAAAAGATATGATCTTTCGTCATTTATTATCTTTGCTTTGCCTCTTTCTTAGGACCCCAAAGTGACTTGATTCTCAGATAGGCGTTCCCTGAATCCGCAACCAGGGTGGCCCTTTTTGCAGGGTTGACGCGTGCACGAAGGAACTTTGGACGCAATGCCCCTGTCATTACGTAAGTCCGCTCTTACCTCACATGATCCTTCGAAACAGTTTGTCTCGAAACAGATTTGGCGTCATATGTGGGGACATAGCGGTGAACAATAGTAGTAAGCGATGCTACCCAAGTGCGTACCCGAAGAGACAAGGCTCTTATGATTGATGTCCTAGCAGCTCATGAAGTATAGAACGCTTCAAAGATTTTGTGGGCGGCTCCTCAAGGGACTGGACAACGACCGCCTAAAAGGGAGATGTTTGTTACTATAGACGTGTTGAAGAACTTCATGACCACCATGACCGACACTTTCCTGCAGCAAGTGACCGAGCAAGTAAAGAAGACTATGGAGGTTGTGAGCTTCATGAGGCCATTGCCTACGTTCGACTACGTGCCTACAACGGGATGCGGGCCGTTCCACAAGCACGCCCCTATTGAGTCATTGCGTCGAAGTGGCGATGTGCGAGAGATTGCTCGGCTAGAGAGGAATGGACGATCTCGTAAGGAGAACAATGATCGATCAGTTGGAGGGGATGCCTGGCAGATCATCCAGGCTCGACAGGCCCTCCCAGCAGCTTGAGGCAAGTTGGCGAACTCTGCAACTGCATCCATGCCATACACTACCCACTCTCGGTGCACGACTGGGTTTGAAGAGCAAGAGCAGACCTCGAGGTCTCGCGAGGAAGTCCCTCGAAGGTGGTGCATGCCTGAGCGTCCCTCAACTCGGGAATGCACGCACAGTCCACCCGTGCGAAGCACCCATAACCGTCGCCCCCATAGAGCCATACGCTCCTAGCGTAGTCCATCAAGGACCGACCTTCGCCGTAGAAGCCTATCCGTGGTCGTGGTGGGACGACAACTTGAGAACCCTATTAAGGTGTCAGGGATAGCTGCTCGGACGGGGTCAGTACCCTTTTTTATGCCTTTCAGTCTTGAGGTGATCAACGCCCCTAGGTTTGGGAAAGTAAAGATAACTACTTTGGAACTGTATGACAGAGCCACGGACCCAGAAGAACACCTTGAGGTGTGCAAGGCTTAGATGTACATTAAGGATGTGGATAACGCCGCCTACTGCCGATACTTTTTGACCACTTAAAAAGGTGTTGAATTCCAAGAGTACACAACCACAAGAGAGGGGGTGAATTGTGGTGGTCGATTTTCGCCTAATAACTAACAAACAACCGTAGCACTTGATTGCAGAGATTGTTTATAAATCACAAACAACCTTACGCCTTGTTTGTAGCGGTTGTTCTCAATTGATTCAGTAGCGAAATTCAAAGTAATAAATGCAGAAATAAAGCACACACAATTTTTACGTGGAAAACACCTCTAGCCCAACTGAGGTGTGAAAAACCACGACCTACCTCGTGTAGGATTTAACCACTTCACTAACGGGCTGAAAACGTTACAAAAGCAACACTCCTTGTTACAACTTGTAACCCACGTAACCTTCTTCCCTAAGACAGGTTACACTACGTCCAATCTCACCAGATAGGACACGTCCAAAGTCCACACGACTGAGGACACACTCACTCACTTTCTGTTCTGAGAACAGGGGTACAAAACACCTTATTGGGGTGCTTCTGACTTAAGCAGATGTAAGGTACAATGAAGTCCTATTATGCCAAGAAATTGAAAGCTCAGTTAAGCACAATCTTCTCACGGTTTTTCTCTTTGAAATTCAGCTCTAAGAATCTCTTACTTCTTTGTAAAAACCGGATTGTCAAATGGGAGAGAATTTTAATATTTAAACGCACAACCCAACGGCTATTCTTTTCAAAAGATAGGGAAAATCCTCTATTTTTAGTCGCTTAGAAGATTCACCAAAGATTTCCAACGGCTAAGAGAGGAGAGAAGATTTTCTTAAAATATCTTGGCCGAGTAATCTAGCTTGAAAAGAATAAAATCTTGATTTATCCCAAATTCAATCAAGACCTAAAAATAGGGGATAAGAATCTTTCAAGAGAAATCTTTAGCAAAAATGGTTTTGCAATTTTTATAATTTTTTTTTTTCAAATTCAAAACAAATCTTTTTAGATCTGGCAGCCAACTGAAGCAAATTTCCAGATAAGACTGATGTAGCTGCTGTAGTTTTTGAAAACACCCTAGGCACCCTGTTTGCAGGGTTGTTTGGAAATGGTGTCCCAAAGCAACTTTTCGAAAACCGTTTTCAAGAAGTGCTAAAAATGATACTTTCAAGATTGGCATATTAACAAGAGTCTAAAAGATAAAAACTAAATTAACCAAGACTCCTTGTAAGAATTAGTTGTCTTGTCAAGAGTGAATATGCTGCTCCAAAACACCTTGGTCACCTTGATTCCTTGGGTGATCTTGTGTAGCTGAATGTTCCTCAAGACTTAAACCATATGTGTTGTTTGCTGATCTTGTGTCACTGAAGCTCGGAACCTGTTCCTAAGACTTGTTCTCAACATTTAGCCACCAGGTTAATAAAATATCACAAACAGCGGTGTAGGAACAACGGTGTATTAGGCCCTGTTTGGAGAGCTTGTTTGGAACAACATTACTTAGACAAATATGTTACTCTTGGATTTGTTATCATCAAAACTAAATATAATCAACAAATTCCCCCTTTTTGATGATGACAAACCAAGTGACCATATTGACAAAATTAAAAAGCTTAACAACGTTTAATGCTGATAGGGATCCTCTAGGGCTAGGTCATAGAGCACGTCATATGGTTTTATTCATATGGTCTTATTCCCCCTTTTGGCATCATTAAAAAGCATAAACAACAGTATGAATGCAAGAAAAGAAATATAGAGCATAAGGTGCAAGAAGCATCATTAAGGAGATATTGCATTAAAAACAGTACAATGCCAAAAACGAAGATGGGAGGAGACAAGAGAACAGCCTAGAGAATCAGGTTGCAGGGGGTGGTCTCATTTGCAGAGGAGGAATGCTGGGGGCAAGAGTGGAGAGAAGGGCAAGCAATTCCTCATGGCGTTTGGCGGAGAGGGCTTGCTCCTCAGCAAGAGCAGCCTTGACAGCTGAGAGCTCATCCTTGAGGCGAGCATTGTCCTCAAAAACAGCCTCAAGTTTGATGGAAGGTTGCCCAGAAACAGGTGGTCGAGGTGGTCGACGACCCTGTTTGGAGACTGACCCTTCGCCAACCTCATAGCCACACCCGAGCAGAGTGTCAATCCCAATCTCATCAACGACTTGGGCCTCCACTCGCCGTGTGAGCACTATCCCAAGGTGCTCAAACACCCTTGTCAGCAGAAACCCATATCCAAGATCATGGACTCGGGTGGTGTTCGTAATTCGTCCTATGTGGCGAATCATGATTGCAGGGAGGTTGATTGGTTCCTCCCGATCCAGTAAGTCCACCAGGCATTGATCGAGGGCATCAGCTGAGTTTCGCCCTTGACCTCGCGGAATTATGTTCTTGATAGTGAACATAAATAATAGTTGGTGCAGGGAGGTCATTTCACCCTTCTTAACAGAGAGGGGTGTTCTCAGGCCCTGTTTTTGACTGAGGCGTTGGGACACCTCTAGGAGCCTGGCTGTTTCTAGGGCTGTTTTGTCTTCCCTCACATACACGTCAAAGCCTTTGGAGGGACTCCCAAAATTTTCCCGAGTGTGGGCGCATCAACCTTAATGCGTTGCCCATTCACAAAACTAGTCACCACCCCTTCGGTGACACTGCAGTTAGCGTAAAACTCAGCCAACTCAGGCACAGAACACCCCAGCTGGGTGTTTGCAAACAAGTCGAGCCAGCCTTGAGCGCGCAACTTGGTCAGGAACACCCCCAGACCCTGTTCCTCGAAAAAGCTTACATTCACTACCTTCCCCCTGACGACATTGCGCTTAAGCAACTGCGCATGTTTGTCAGACATAGGAGAGGGAGTGAACTGCTTTGGGCGTTTGGGGGCAGGAACAGAGGTGGTAGCTTCTGGTAGGGGGGCTGTTCTGGGCTTTCGCTTGAGGGGTGTTTTTGCAGGAGAGGGCTTCACAGCAGGTTTAGTGGTTGATTTTGGAGGGGCTTGTTCTTCAGAGGACTCGGAGAACACCGATGTCCCCTGTTTGAAGGTGGTGTTCTCAGAGTCAGAACTCGAGAACCCTTCGGTAGAAGAGGAGGAAATCTCTTCGATGACAGGAGCAGAGGGTTTGGAGATACGGTGAGAGGATTGAAAAGCTATTCTCGTAGATTTGCGAGAAGGCTTGGAGGATTGTGGAGAAGAGGGAGTTTGAGAGGGCTGAGACCTTGGTTGTGGCCTTGTTCTTGGCGTTCTGCTACGCCTGGCCACTATTTTCACCCTTTTCCTTTTCTCTCCAGTTTGAGCGACCGGAGTGGGGGTTTCAGCCTCAGGGAGAGAATCCTTCTCTAAACTCTCCTCTGATGTCTCATTCGACTTCCCTTGGAAGTCGACATTCAGATCCTCCACATACACACCTTCGACAGAGGCAGCCCCTGTTTCTGTCGCTGTGTCAGGAAACAACCCAGAAGAACAGGGCTCAAAATTAAACCCTTCAGGGGTTTCCAAGAGTTGGTCTTGAGACCCCGATAGTGTACCCTCTGACTCGACTTTAATGGGACAAGCAATTGTCCCTACAAGGAACACCAATTCCCTTCCACACTCGAAGGGAATATCATCCATCCCCATTCCCACTGATTGTAGGGACAAGCTTTTCAGGAATTTGAAAGGCTTGTACAGGATTGGGCGAGGGGGAGCAGGGATTGAGGACGCAAGAACGAGGGCTTTTGATTGAGAGGAGTTGTTGGGAGCCATTGTTGCTAGAAGAGAGAGATTAGGGTTTAAGGTTTTTGCAGGGTTTTCAGGTTTTGCTTATATGCGAGATGAACGGCAGAACTGAGAACAGGGCATATAAAAAGAGAGAGAGAGAGAGCACCCAAAATCTTTAGAAGATTTCTTAGTTTGCAACGGGTGTGAGCATTAAAAGCTTGTGCCTTGGGAAGGGAAAAAAAACACATCGAGCAACCAAGGGGCGTACCTGTTCTCTTCGTTATGCCTGTTCTTTGCCGTCTGATCTTGATTGGACTTAATGGTATTAAGGTGGCTCCAGTACATCCCCTTATGCTGCACTAAGTGGATAAGTTGAGACAAAATGCACGCAATTCGAGTGTATGCAATCACATCCGTTGTTAATAAGATTTGCAAACAGGGGGAGAGAACAGGGTGTAAAGGTTGATCTTACCAAACCCAGTTCATGTTCTGGAAATAGGTATCTCAGGGTGTTCTCACCAACCCTAGTTCCAGTCTATTTCTCTCAAATTGATCTCTAGCTAGTGCCTTAGTGAATATATCAGCAATTTGATTTTCCGTTGTGCAAAAATTCATAGAGATTAAACCCTTTTCAACATTATCTCTCAAGAAATGATGTCGAATGTCAATATGCTTTGTTCTTTTATGTTGACATGGATTTTTGGCAATGTTAATTGCACTTGTGTTATCACAAAAAATAGGAATGCATCTAGTGTCAACACAAAAGTCCTTAAGCTGTTGCCTTATCCACAACAGTTGAGCACAACATGAAGCTGCTGCAACATATTCAGCTTCTGCTGTGGACATGGCAACAGAATGTTGCTTCTTGGTAGCCCAAGATACCAAACAAGGTCCAAGAAAGTGAGCCATACCTGAGGTACTCTTTCTATCAACTAGGAATCCAGCATAGTCAGCATCAGCATATCCAACAAGATCAAAATTGCAACCTCTAGGATACCATAAGGCTAAATTGGGTGTATGTTTCAAATATCTTAGTATCCGTTTCACAGCCTTAAGATGAGTTTCCTTAGGATTAGACTGAAAACGGGCACATAAACCAACACTAAAAACAATATCTGGTCTACTAGCGGTTAGGTATAGGAGTGACCCAATCATGCCCGTATAGAGTTTCTCCTCAACTGAGGGACTCCCATCATCCATAACCAACCTGGTTGAAGGAGAAATAGGAGTGTCTACGGGTTTGGCCAACTCCATCCCAAAACGCTTAAGTAGCTCCTTGATATACTTTTGTTGATGGATCATGGTGCCGTTTGGAGTTTGCTTGATTTGTAAGCCTAAGAAAAAGTTAAGCTCACCCATCATGCTCATCTCAAACTCACTCCTCATCATATTTGAAAATTCATTGCATAAATCATGATGAGTTGCACCAAATATAATGTCATCAATATATATTTGGACAATCAATAAATGTTCCCCCTTAGATTTTAGAAACAAGGTATTGTCTACCTTGCCTCTTCTAAAATCATTTTTAATTAAAAAACTTGACAACCGTTCGTACCAAGCTCTAGGAGCTTGTTTTAGGCCATAAAGAGCTTTGTCAAGTTTGAAAACATGGTTAGGAAATTCACTGTTTTCAAAACCAGGGGGTTGTTTGACATACACCTCTTCTTTAAGGTATCCGTTTAGGAATGCACTTTTCACGTCCATTTGATATAGCTTGATTTCCATATGAGCTGCAAAGGCTATTAAGATTCGAGTAGCCTCAATTCTAGCAACTGGTGCAAAGGTTTCTTCATAATCGATCCCTTCTTCTTGATTATACCCTTGAACAACCAGCCGTGCCTTATTCCTAGTGACTGTTCCTGACTCATCCAGTTTGTTTCGGAACACCCACTTGGTTCCAATGATTGTTCTCTCTGCAGGTTTAGGTACAAGGTGCCATACTTTGTTTCTTTCAAATTGATGGAGCTCTTCTTGCATTGCCGTGACCCAATCTGAATCTGCAAGAGCTTCATTCACACTCTTTGGCTCAATATTAGAGAGAAAAGCATAGAAAGCACAGAAATTCTTAAGCTTAGACCTAGTTTGCACTCCACTGTTAATATCAGACAGAATTTGATCAAGGAGGTGCGAACTATGGTACTTCCATGGTCGTGGAGTAAGAGGATCCACAGACCCATGCTCTACTCTAGTCGTAATATCAAGCTTACGATCATCTCCTGAGCCTGTTTCTGCACCTGTTTGTAAGCCTGTTCCTGAAGAACATGGTCCCGAACAGGGTTCAACGGTGTTTCCCCCTGTTTGGTGTTCACCTTGCCTGCTGTTCTGAGGAACACCTTCAGGAGTTATTTTCTCCATGGTGTTCTTACCTCGTTTATCTTGGAGCAACACTTCTTTTCGAACAAGACCTAATTCAAGTTCATCTTCCTGTGCATCATTCTCACTCAACAAGTTAGATTCATTAAAAAGCACATGCACACTTTCCTCAACACACAAGGTCCTTTTGTTAAAGACTTTGTATGCCTTGCTGTGAGAAGAATAGCCAAGAAATATTGCCTCATCACTCCTAGGGTCAAACTTTCCTAAGGCATCCTTCCCATTATTATGCACAAAACACCTACAACCAAATGTTCTTAGGTGCGTAATATTGGGTTTTCTGCCCTTGAAAAGTTCATAAGGAGTTTTGTTCAAAATGGGTCTGATCATGCATCTATTTATAATGTAAAATGAGGTGTTCAATGCTTCTGCCTAGAAATACCTAGGAAGACCACTAGCAATAAGCATTGTTCTGGCCATGTCTTCCAGGGTGTGATTTTTGCACTCAACCACCCCATTTTGTTGGGGTGTTCTTGGAGCTGAGAAGTTATGATCAACACCATGTTCATTACAATAGTTGATAAAACTTGCATTTTCAAACTCAGTTCCATGATCAGATCTCAAGCTAATTAAGGAGTGTCCTACTCTCTTTTCAACCTTTTTGAGAAAGGCAATAAAATTCTCAAAGGTTTCATCTTTGGATGCCAAAAACAAGGTCCAAGTAAATCGAGAGTAATCATCCACTACAACGAGCACATACTTTTTCCCACCTCTACTAGTTATCCTCATGGGACCACACAAATCAATGTGTAATAATTCTAGAGGTCGGGTAGTGCTTACACATTTTTTCGATTTAAAAGAAGATCTGACTTGTTTGCCTTTTGCACAAGCTTCACATACCTTGTCATCATTAAATTTGATGGAAGGTAGTCCAATAACCAGGTCTTTTGAAACAAGTTTGTTTAAAAGAGTAAGGCTTGCATGACCTAGTCTCTTGTGCCAGAGCATTATGTCATCATTCACAGCACTCAAACAAGTCAGGTTATTTTGGGGAAGAGTGGAAATACATACTTTGTAAACATTTTTGTGTCGCTTCTCCCTTAATACGACATCTCCTGTGTTGACATTGACAACCAAGCAATGTGTTCGTGAGAACACCACTAGGCTGTTCTTGTCACACAGTTGGGACACACTTAGTAAATTATGCTTTAAACCATCAACTAAGTGCACATTATCAATTGAGTGGGAGAGAGTTTTACCAATGCTACCTACACCGACAATTGTCCCAGACTTGCCGTTGCCAAAAGCCACGCTCCCACCGGTTGAAGCTGTAAGTGAGAGAAAGTTTGATTTTTCTCCAGTCATATGCCGCGAACACCCACTATCAACATACCACAGCTGCCTGTTTTTAAGGTTGTTTTCTGATCTGTTTGACAGGGTGTTTCTTACCCTGTTTGCTGGGTTATTTGTGGGGTTGTTCTCTCTCACTTCAACCTGCAAAACAAATCACAGGTTAGTTTTGGGAACCCAGATCCACTTGGGTCCCATTCTTTTAGACAAGTAAAGCTCATCTTTTCTAATCCAGATTTGTTTCACATACCTTTCATTTTTTTCAATGACATACCTTCTCAGAGGACATGAATATCGATAGTGACCAGTTTTACCACAATGAAAGCAAACAATGTTTTCAGGTAATCCCATATACTTTCTATGAATTGGGTAAACTGTTCGTTTAGGCTTATATCCAAGTCCCTTTTTGTTTCGACTGTGGTGAGTGTTTAACCAATCAAGGGCTTGTGAGGACTTGTTCCAGCGCTTGGTTGTGATAAGCTCGGTTTCCAGTTTTTCTATATTAGCATGCAAACCCTTGTTCTCCCTGAGCAAGGACTCAACCATTCCTTCCACCTCAAAGAGTTTTTCCTCCATTCGAGAATAATCTCCTTCTTTTATAAAGAGGTTTTCTTTGAGCGTATTAATATTTTCATGTAAGCCCAGTTTTTCATTTTTAAGGATCTCATTTTCTAGTTCTAGGTCTCGGACATCTCGTTTCAATTCAGCATAAGTATCCATCAAGGTATACAAAAGTTCTTCGAGAGTTGCTTTATTGAGACCACGTACCTTGTTCTTGAGATCAGTAAGACTGTTTGTTGATTCATCATCTGAATCCGTGTCACTTTGTGCCATGAGAGCTACAGCACCTTCATCAGTTTCAGACTCACCTTCATCCTCAGAGGAATCTCCCCAGGCAGCAAGCATAGCCTTCGAGAATCGTCTCCCACAACTGCTTGCAGCTTGTTTTCTACCTTGTTTCCTGGGGTGTTCTTGCTCTTGCTCTTCTCGAAGTAGTGGACAGTTCTTCACAATGTGATCTGGTTTGCCACACTTGAAACACCCTGTGAACTGTTCTCGGGGGGTGTTTCTGAACTTACTGAAGTCTTTTCTTTTGCTATTTTCTTTGACCTTTTTGAAGAATTTCTTGAACTTTCTTGTCATTAAGGCCATCTCTTCATCCTCAAGGTCAGAGTCATCATCCTCTTGTGCTTTCAAGGCAAGCCCACGATCCTTCTTCTGCTCCTCTTTTTGTTGTGAGTTCTTTCTGAGTTCATAAGTTTGAAGATTGCCAATCAACTCGTCGAGGGTGATCTTGTTCATGTCTTTAGCTTCTTGGATGGCTGTCACCTTCGCTTCCCAAGACCGAGGCAAAATCCTTAGAATCTTCCTCACCAGCTCTTCTGTGGTGAAGGATTTTCCAGGGATTTTAGCTCGTTTGTTATGTGGGTGAAGCGTGTGTACATATCCATCACGTTCTGACGATCACCCATATCAAACAACTCATATTGCCTCATAAGTAGCTCAATACGTGATTGTTTGACTTGACTTGTTCCTTCATGAGCTACTTGGAGGGCATTCCATATCTCCTGAGCTGACTCACATTCCGAGATACGTGTATATTCATCTGGACCTAGGCCAAAATATAATAGCTTCTTGGCCTTGGCATTCTTTTCCATTTTCTTATAGTCTTCACCATCAAACTCTATGGGTTCCTTGGGAACCTTCTTACCATCTTCAAGCACCTTGGTGGGAACAAGGGGCCCGTTCTTGATAAGCATCCATAATTCATAATCTTCTGCCTGAATATAGTTCTCCATCCTATTCTTCCACCAACTATAATGTTGGTCGTTGAAATAGGGTGGACGAGTAATGGATTGCCCTTCAAGGATTCCTTGTGGTGTACTCATCTTCAGAATCTCTCAAGGTGTTAGCCCTTTTTGAGAGAACCCGCTCTGATACCACTTGTTGAATTCCAAGAGTACACAACCACAAGAGGGGGGTGAATTGTGGTGGTCGATTTTCGCCTAATAACTGACAAACAACCGTAGCACTTGATTGCAGAGATTGTTTGTAAATCACAAACAACCTTACGCCTTGTTTGTAGCGGTTGTTCTCAATTGATTCAGTAGCGAAATTCAAAGTAATAAATGCGGAAATAAAGCACACACAATTTTTACGTGGAAAACACCTCTAGCCCAACTGAGGTGTGAAAAACCACGACCAACCTCGTGTAGGATTTAACCACTTCACTAACGCGCTGAAAACGTTACAAAAGCAACGCTCCTTATTACAACTTGTAACCCACGTAACCTTCTTCCCTAAGACAGGTTACACCACGTCCAATCTCACCAGATAGGATACGTCCAAAGTCCATACGACTGAGGACACACTCACTCACTTTCTGTTCTGAGAACAGGGGTACAAAACACCTTACTGGGGTGCTTCTGACTTAAGCAGATGTAAGGTACAATGAAGTCCTATTATGCCAAGAAATTGAAAGCTCAGTTAAGCACAATCTTCTCACGGTTTTTCTCTTTGAAATTCAGCTCTAAGAATCTCTTACTTCTTTGTAAAAACCGGATTGTCAAATGGGAGAGAGAATTTCAATATTTAAACGCACAACCCAACGGCTATTCTTTTCAAAAGATAGGGAAAATCCTCTATTTTTAGTCGCTTAGAAGATTCACCAAAGATTTCCAACGGCTAAGAGAGGAGAGAAGATTTTCTTAAAATATCTTGGCCGAGTAATCTAGCTTGAAAAGAATAAAATCTTGATTTATCCCAAATTCAATCAAGACCTAAAAATAGGGGATAAGAATCTTTCAAGAGAAATCTTTAGCAAAAACGGTTTTGCAATTTTTTAATTTTTTTTTTTCAAATTCAAAACAAATCTTTTTAGATTTGGCAGCCAACCGAAGCAAATTTCCAGATAAGACTGATGTAGCTGCTGTAGTTTTTGAGAACACCCTAGGCACCCTGTTTGCAGGGTTGTTTGGAAATGGTGTCCCAAAGCAACTTTTCGAAAACCGTTTTCAAGAAGTGCTAAAAATGATACTTTCAAGATTGGCATATTAACAAGAGTCTAAAAGATAAAAACTAAATTAACCAAGACTCCTTGTAAGAATTAGTTGTCTTGTCAAGAGTGAATATGCTGCTCCAAAACACCTTGGTCACCTTGATTCCTTGGGTGATCTTGTGTAGCTGAATGTTCCTCAAGACTTAAACCATATGTGTTGTTTGCTGATCTTGTGTCACTGAAGCTCGGAACCTGTTCCTAAGACTTGTTCTCAACATTTAGCCACCAGGTTAATAAAATATCACAAACAACGGTGTAGGAACAACGGTGTATTAGGCCCTATTTGGAGAGCTTGTTTGGAACAACATTACTTAGACAAATATGTTACTCTTGGATTTGTTATCATCAAAACTAAATATAATCAACAAAAGGGGTGGCACAATCCTAGTTTAACGGCTTGGTCCCAGGGGTTCCAAGACCTGGTAGATCGATTTGTCAACCAGTTCATTGCTAGTTACAAGGAAAGACAAACTAGCATTCACCTGTTAAAAATCAAGCAAGGGTCGCAAGTGTCTCGGGCTAAATTTGTGAAAAGATTTCACCAGGAGGCCGCCCTAATTCCAGGCTTGGAGCATGGGGTGGCGTACACCTCCTTTCTCAACGGGTTGAAAAACAGACGGTTCAAGTTTTCACTGGCCGAGCATAAGAAAACCGTTTTAGTCGAGGCTTTAAGGAAGGCTGCAGACTTCATTCGAGTGACTAAGATTTGCGTATAAACAACATACACTTTGAGAAAAGTTAAAGCCCAGGGGAAAGGAACATCAGATGAGGTGGTAGGAGGCCAAGTAGTGATATCAGTGATTCACGCTTCACTTCGGACCCAGCGAGCATACTGATGGAAGTGAAAGGACACCTCTTGTTGAAAAAACCTCAGCTCATGACCACAACACTGAAGCTGCATAATGCGTGAAAGTATTGTGAGTTTCACGAACAAAATGGTCACACTGCTACTGAGTACAGAGAATTGAAGAAGGCCTTCCATGGGCTTGCAGATAAAGGACAACTCTTCTTAAAAAGAAGCCCACAGTCTTTCCGCAAGGATCTCAATGTGGTGTGTGAAGAGCCCTAAGAGGAGGAGTGCATCATCTGCACTGCGTGGAAAACCCAAATACGAGGTATGCAGTGGGTTATGGTGGCTGAGCATGGGAATCGCATAACTATTCTAGCCATGATATTTGATGGACATGAGCGCCAACATGTCAATCCCTGCATAACAACACATTAGTTATCGAGCAGAAGGTGGACAATACCCCAGTGTATTAGATCTTGATCAACTCTAGAAGTTCCACTGATATCATTACCTAGGACTGCCTCAAGAGACTTAAGCACCCAGGAAGGAAAATCACTCCTGTTGTGCATTCCAATCTAGGTTTTAGAGGGCAGGAGGTAAATCTAAGGGGATTAATCTGCCTTTTATTACGGTTCAGGGATAAATCTAAGGCCCAAAATTTGGAGGTATATTTCCTTGTTGTAGACGTTCCTTGTTGTAGACGTTCCCACAACCTACAATGTCATTCTTGGTGGCCAACCTAACATAAGGTTAAGCTCGTCATCATCTTGTATTTACTACAACTTCAATATGAGGCAAATGATGGCAGTGTCCGAGCACTTTATAGAGATCAACTGACGGCCCGAGAATGCTCCCTGGTTATCATACGACCCCTGGTGGAGCGTTCGGATGACTGAGGGCTAGTCAGGTAGCAACCCTCGGATAAAAGACCAAGTGTCGTACCTCCTAATGCCGCTGAGGCCCTGACCATTTGTACCCTCACTTCGGCAGATCCACGGCCTCTACAACCAGAGCTAGCCCCCGACCAAGAGGTCATCCCCCTCGACGAAGGACGACTTGACCGCACGGTCCAGATAGGCTAAGAGATGAGTGATGAAACATGACGCACTGTGGTTGGGCTCCTCTGAGAATACAAAGATATTTTCGCTTTTGGCCCCAAGGAGATGTTCGGGATTAGCCCCGAGATTACAGAGCACCGACTAAAGGTTGACCCTGCCCACAAGTCGGTGGCTTAGAAGAAGAGACACATTGGACACGAGCCGGCCGCGGCTCCGAAGACGGAGGTATAGAAGTTATTGGACGCGATCTTCATCAGGGAATGCCAGTATCTCGAGTGGATTTCCAATGTGGTACCCATCAAGAAATCCAATGGTCCCTGGTGAATGTGTGTCGATTTCATCGATTTCAATAAGGCGTGCCCTAAGGATAGATACCTTTTACCGAAGATTGACAAGTTAGTAGATGCAATGATGGGTCACGCCATGCTAAGTTTTATGGAAGCGTATTTGAGGTATCACCTAATTCCTTTGTACTATGAGGACCAGGAGAAGGCAACCTTTATAACTGATTGGGGGTTGTACTACTACAAGGTCAAGCCCTTTAGCTGAAGAGCGCAGGGGCCAGTTACCAACAGTTGGTAAGCAAGGTTTCGAGCCCCTCATTGGGAAAACCATGGAGGCGTATGTAGATGACATGATCGTCAAGAGTATGCAAGATGCCGAGCATGGCAAAGACTTACGGGGGACGTTCAAGATTCTTCGAAGGTACGACATGAGCTTAACCCTAAGAAGTGCGCCTTTGGAGTTCGGTCGGGTAAGTTCTTAGGCTTTATGATTTGTAGTAGAGGAGTTGAGGCGAAGCCGGACAAGGTAAAAGCAGTCTTAGATATGAGACCCCCATGAAATGTGAAGGAAGTTCGCATATTGGTGGTCATGTGCTTGTGGCTACTGCCATTCGTATTGGGTATTACTGGCCATCTTTGTGTGAGAAAGCTATGAGTTTAGTGTGCAAATATGAAGAATACCAAAAATTTGCTCATATAAAGCAGAAGCCCACCACCCTACTAACTCCCATCATCAGCTCCTGCCCTTGGCCACATGTGAAATTAACATCTTGGGGCCATTTCCTAAGGCCACCGATCAGTGTAGGTATCTCTTCGCCGCAGTGGATTATTTCACCAAGTGAATAGAGGCAGAGGCTGTCGCCTACATCATGGACGCTAAAGTATAAAAATTCATCTGGAAAACATCATCACCTGATTCAGTGTCCCTAGAGCAATGGCATTTGACAATGGTCAGCAATTTCACACAAGCAAGGTCACCGACTACGTAAGCAACTTGGGATGCCAAGCATAGTTTACCACGGGGGCCCATCCACAGACCAATGGACAAGCAAAGGTAGCAAACAAGGTCATCCTACTGGGCTTGCAGAAGAAATTAGATAATGCTAAAGGCAAGTGGGCCAACGAACTTCCCGACATTTTGTGGTCCATCCGAACCACAGAAAAATAGTAATGAGAGAAACAACATTCATGCTGATAAATGGCTCCTAGGCCGTCCTCCTCTGTTGAAGTGGCACTTCATATGCATCGCCTTAATACTTTCTAAGAGTCCCTTAACAATATAGGTCTATGAGAACCCCTCGACTTACTCCCTTTTGCTTAGGTTGACGCTCTCCTCTGTGAGGTGCTCTACAAGTTACGGGTGGCACCGGTTCATGACCCATCTATCAAAACACAGCCCCTCTATGTAAGCAACTTGGTGCTACGTCGAACTGAGGCAGTGGCTTAATACGATGAACATGACAAGCTTACGACCAATTGGGAAGACCCTTACAAGATAATCACGCAGGTCCGGCCCTTGACCTACCGTCTCATTCCCCCACTGGGAATGCCCATCCCGAGGACATGGCGTAGTAACAATTTATGTAAGTACCACGTTTCGCAGCTCACATCTCTTATACAGCTGATACAATGTACTTATGTCACCTTTCACCATAAATAAGCATGAACATTATCGACCAAACTTGATCTTTTCATTATACCTTTAGCCTCGAATGGGCTAAGGGCCTCAAAGCACGGCATATGGCCCTTCGCTAAGGATGTCATAGTACGACCCATGACCGGTTACTACACTTTTAGCTCCCAATAGGCTTAAGGTCTCACAGCACGATTCATAGCCGGTTGCTACACCTTTGGCCACCAAGGGGCTAAGGGTTTTATAGCATGGCCTATGGCCGTTCACTACACCCAAGGGGGCTAAGGCTCTCATAGCATGGCCTGTGGCCGTTCACGACGTCTTTAAGGGACTCACAGCATGGCCCATAGCTGTTCACTACGTCTTTAGCCCCCAATGGGTTGAGGGCCTTATAACACGGCCTATGGTCGTTCACTATACTTTTAGCCCCCAAGGGGCTGAGGGTCTTATAATACGGCCTATGGCCGTTCATGGGGCTAATGGTCTCATAGCATGGCCTATAGCCGGCCACTACATGTTTAGCCCCCAAGGAACTAAAGGTCTTATAGCATGGCCATCGGCTGTTCGCTACACCTTCCGCACCTGGGGGCCGGGGGTATTAAGCCGTTACTTCTTGACTTGTTGTTTCACCTAGGGGCTAGAGACTTATAGTCCCAATCAAGGTACCTATGATGTATACACAACATAAAGTTAAACAATGAGTCATCAAACGCAGAAGTAGCCAAAAGAGAACTTCATTGATATGTGGTCAAATACACCCACCAATGAAAGAAAAAAGTAGGAAGTAAAGAGGGGATGGGATACAAAAGCCATGACTCTAGGCAATAGGGTCATCATCATCGCTGACCTCCTTGCCAAAGCCATCCAAGGGAGCAGTGCTCCCAGGGTTGTCCGGATCTTCATCGTCCGACTGGTCGAACTAAAACATGACCTAGTCAGGATCCTGTCCAGCTTGATTAGCATTGCGATGGTCTTCTATATAGTGGACCCACGCTTCAAAGAAGCCTTATGTTGAAGTCGGCGAGGGTCAACGTTTCCATGAGCTCGAGAGGAAACAAAGTTCGCTTTTCCTGACCGCGCTGGTACCCCGACTGCTCGACTTTAGCTGCGGACTCCTGACCAACGATCGTCCCACCTACCAGATGAATGTGAGCATCCTCTAGCTGGCCGTGCAACTTTTCTTTCTTCTTCAACAACTTTTAGTTCTCTTTGTCCCACGTCTCTTTCTCCTTCTTTAACTTCTCCTAGCAGCGTTTGTATATGGCCGCTGAGTCCTCAGCTTTATACTGGCCTTCTTGAAGGCATTGAATCTTCTCCTCCAAGTGTGAAGTAGAAGGTGTGGATAGCACCACCTTCAGGGCACGGGTAAACCCCTGTATAGGTCACAACCAGCCTTAAAGTTAGGAAAAATGAACGAGGAGAAAAGGAGAGAAAGACCCAAGAGCACACAACTTTAACGCAGCAACGACAACATGATCCTCGATCACCCACTGCGGATGAGGGGAGGCCGTGGGAGCAAGATCCCAAGAGCAGGCAAGCCTCCCCACCAGTTCTGACTTGACTGGGGAATCGCTGTAGCCTGCCATGGGGTTAGGGGGAGGCTGCCCTAAGAGTCTGCTGGAGGTGACAACCTCATGCTATCACCACAGCCTACCTGGCGAGCCGATCCTCCAGACACTTCCCTCAGCGGAGGTCTCTTGGCCTCCGCAACATCTGACTGGAACTCTTCCTGCCACCGGGGAGTGGGTGCCAAGGTAGCCTGGGCTCCTGACGTCTCTTAGCGCGGATGCTTGTGCATGGCTGCCCGAGGGAGACTAACGGCCATGGTAAGAGGCTTTCCGATCACAGCATGATCTTGGGTAATTATCAAAGCAACAAGTAAGCTTCTAAACATCAACAAGATTATACATTCAAAGAATTTGGGATATGGAACCAACCTTGCCTGCCTGAGGCTCGACATGGCGGTGCCACTCTTCTGCTCGATACAGGCTTGCTCTGCATTAAGGGAAAGAAAGTCAGAACCCTAGATGAAAAGACTATAAGGGGAACATGAAGTACCCTTAGAATATTTTTTAAGGATAAAGAGGCCGGTAACTATGAGGAAGAAGTCCTTTTTGAAGTAGGACAATTTAGGGAGCTAGTTGAGGGGTTCCCTAGCGGTTGACTTGACCTTCTCACGCACGGGTTCCTTTCCTGCATCGATGATGTGAGATATAAAGGCAGGAGGGCTTTGGTCGGTCGTCCTCATGGATATAGTATTAGGTAGTATAGGGCTATTGCCCTATCCTTCGTGGTCGGTTCCCCAAAAGGATTCCGGACCGACTTGTCATTGTTCCAATATGGAATGTCAGCCCAACCGGCCGCCTGGTGCACAAAAAGAAAATCTTACTTCCAATTCTCTCGGACTTGTTTTTGATGGTTGTTATGAAACCCTTTTGGTTGTTAACACTGTACCAACCGGTCTCCCTGGTCTCGCTCAGCGCCTTCAGCACTATATGCACCAAACCGAACGCCCGCCCAGTATAACTTAACCCATTTAACTCACATGTAGCGATGAAGGAGTAGATGTTATGGCAGAATATGGACACTATTTGCGCAGGCGCCAATTCATACTTATTTGGAATCTCCAAAATGACCCTGTGTAGAGGGAATCTAAGGCCATAGGTGAAGGTTGCCCTATAGATCGCTGTACACCCCTGAGGCAACCTATTCACCGTAGCATCCGGGTTAGGGATCACGAAATTGTAAATCGCGGGAAGAAGGTACTTCCCCTCCAACGCCGACCTCTTTAGGGGCTGCACTATCTTCAGGTAAGGGAAGTGTGAGCGAGGCCTATCACCGGTGTCTGAGTGCTTAGGTGCCCCCGAAAAGCACACCCCTTCCACCACAACTTCCTTGGATGGCCCCCTCCGGGACCAACCGCTCCTAGCTGTAGAGATGGAAGAGTGGAAGCTCGAAGAGCAGGCTTCACCCCTCTGCTCGAATGGGGTGGAACTAGTGAAGCAAACTTCTATGCTTCGCTTGAAAGAATCGGAGGCAGAGTAGGAATTACCTTCTGACATGCTGTCGACCATGAGTTCAGGAACGGCCTTCAGCCCTGCGGTGGTCTTAGTCCTGACCAGCTTACATTCCTGGACGTCAGACATATGGGAAATAACAATGTCAATTTTTTGTTGATAAAATCCTCCTCCTCAATACTGAGAATAATAGAGTTGTAGGAATACTCGCAACTTGACTAAGAAGTGGGACCTGGATCATAGATGAGCAGGGCATAGGAAATTTGCTTAGACTCCCTAAATTGATTCTTAAGGGGGGAAATGCCACCAACCGACCATCAATTTTGGCCAGAAGGTTGGAAAATTGGAGGTGATGGGCCTCTTCTCGAGGGCCAGCTGTTACTTTGGGGCAATCTCATAAGATGAACATGGTGATGGCATAACTTATTTAATATTACAAAGACAAACTCAAAGGAAGTTCACAGAGGTGTGTACCTACGGGAGTTTGAAGGTGATTGAAGGTTGGAGTTGAAGTTAAAGGAGTCTGAAGATATGAAGGAAAGGGGGTTGAAGACTCAACAGTGAATTTAAAGAGTAACTCGAAGCTCAAAAAGAAGGGAAACCTTCTCTCTCTAAGAATTCGCTTCTCTCACTAGCATTGGCAAGGGAATGGATTAGTGTGGTTTATCCCCTAAACCCCACCCCCTTAAATAAAAACCTATAGGAGGCAAGCCAGCACAGTATCCAAGGCAAGGTGAAGCTGATACACCAGCAGAGCAATAACACGTGGTAAAAAAAAATAGAGGAAAGAAACAGAAAAACAACAAAGAGGGAGGATGCCACAAGGGTACCGCACTTAGACTCACAAAGAGGTAGAGACCTTATATGTTCTGGCATGGCTTAAGGATATCCACCTCATGACCCAAAGTCATTTGCTGTACCATTAGCCCCCCAAAGGGCTATGGTTCTTAAGGCACGGCCCCTGGCGTTTGCTATAAAGGTTCCTAAAGCACGACCCTTGGCCATTCGCTACACTTTTAGCTCCCAAGAGGCTAAGGATATTTTGGCACGGCTCTAGGCCGTCCGTTACACCTTTAGCCCTCAAGTGGCTAAGGGTCCTATGGCACAGCCTTTGGCCGATCGGTACGACTTTAGCCCCCAAGGGGCTAAGGGTCTCATAGTACGGCCTAGGCCGCTCGTTACACCTTTAGCCCTTAAGTGGCTAAGGGTCCTATAACATGGCCCTTAGCTGATGGCTATGCGTTTAGACCCCAAAGGGTTAAGGGTCTTATAGCACAACCTTCGGCTATTCGCTACACCTTTAGCCCCCAAGGGGCTAAGGGGTGGTCCTTCGACACGGCCCCTGGCTGTTTACTATGCCTTTAGCTCCCCAAACGGCTAGTGATTCCATGGCACCGCCCTTGGCCGTCCGTTACAACTTCAGTCCCTAAGGGGCTCAGAGTCATATGGTATAGCCGTTGGTCATCCGCAAAGCCCAATAATCACGAGGGATAACTTTAACAAGAGCACAAAAGCACCAACTGCGAATAAACCATGTGAATAAAAAAGTTGCTCTTTATTGAAGCCGTAGGAGAACTACAGGGCAAATACACAAGTGATGCAAAAAAAAGGAAGCGAAGAAGAAGAAAACGGGGAACAAAGGATAAACAACTATAGAAGGGTCAAGAATCATCACTCCTCCTCAATAACTGGACACAGGGGGAGCATCGTACGATCCAGCGCTTTCCTCTTGGCCACCCGCAGGCCCCTGCGATGCTATTGGAGCCGCAAGACTGAGCTATCGTGCCGCTAAGATATGGCTCCTACGAAACTAGAACCAGGCCTCGAATATGAAGCAGTGAAGGTCTGTAAGCGTAGACCTCAAGGCCAGGGTCATGCTCCTCTCAAGAATGCCCAGTTCTAACCTATCATTAACCACCTTCACGTACAAGGTGGCCGAAACCAGTTTAGGGGCCCGAAAATCATAGGCAGCACCCTCAGTGTCAGAATGATCGATGTCCAGACATAACTCTTGATAGTTCTCAGGTAGCGGCTTGGGAGGGGGTGCAGTGTGCCTCAAGTGCCAATTGAAGGTCTCCTATACATAGAGGGTCATTTCCTCTCTACTCAGATAGCAAGTGAAGACCATGATTGGGAAATTTTCTAGCAAGCAAGGATGATAGTCAGTACCTCACTTAAAATCTCTACAACAACTCTCTTTTATGCATGCGGGGTGGAGGCACCCCAAATACTGTGTAATGTCCTCGAGAACGATGACGCCTCGGGAAAAGCTCTACCACCAACTCCGAGGCATAGGTATCTGCAGGTGGTAGGAATTCACAACTACAAAAGCTCTACTTCGTGTTACTCAACATTCTACTACTCGCCTCGTTCTAACGGGCATGCAGGCAAAATGTGATGGGCTAAATGATTCAGTCTAATCCAAGGACCTTGATGAGGGTCCCACAACCACACTTATGGGCTTGAGCCTTGCGATCCTTTCTCACTTCCATGGGCCTGAGGGGTGTCCACCTTTGGACCCATTAGATGACACCATACTTGAAATTATGAATTTGGCTATAGCTACAGGGACTATAAATACTCACCTATCTACCTCGAAAAAGGGGGCTGGATCTTGATAGAGTATTCACTGCTCAGCATTTTTACCCAAGCAAATATCACCTTTCTTAAAAAAGATCTAATCTTTTGTCATTTATTATATTTGCTTTGTCTTTTTCTTGGGACCCCATACTGACTTGACTGCTGTAGAAGTGTTCACTAGATCCCTATCTAGGATGGCCTTTTTTACAGGGTTGATGCACGCTAGAAGGACCTTTGGACGCAGTGCCACTATTATCACATAAGTCCACTCTTGCCGATCAATGTTCATATACAAATTTTTCATTGTGGTAGTATATAAAAAAATATAAACATTTTTATAAATATGAGACAAAAATAAATGACAAGTTCAATGTTATGAAAAGTATATGAGGAGATGTAGGAAGGTGTAAGAAGATGTAAAGAAATACAAGGAGATATAAAGAGTTGTAAGAAGTGGTAAATATTTTGTTAAAGATGTAAAGAGTTGTAAGGAGATGCAAACTATAACCTAAATACTCACTATCGCAAAAAAGAATAGGGTCATAGCATACTTAGGTTTGAACATGAGTAAGATTTTTCCCGAATTTTTTTTTTTAAAAAAAGTCTCTAACCAAGAGATAGAAAAAAAAATGACTTGAGTTAGTTTAAATACAACTACATCAGGCACTAAATTAGAAAGAACATGGTAAGATTTGATGGCGAAACATTTTAATACTTACACGTTGCATAAAGTGATCTTGTTATCTAAACTTTGTCACAACTTTAAGATTGCATAGAAGCACTTATTCTACAGACAAGGTTGTCGTTAAAGTGCCATTTGTATATACTAGCATTGTCGACAAGTACTTATTATTAGTCAGTTGAAGATTAATTGTATCCATTGAAAGTTCGTAATTTTAAGATATACAATATATCAATTTGACCAATTCAAAATGGTTTTTTCATATTTTGAGTGAAAAACCTTATCTTCGGCCCTAGTCAAAATTGTATACGATGAATACATGTGACGTAACTATTGTGGGAAAAAAGGCCAAACAATTATATGTGTCGGCCTAATTCTTTTGTGACATGAAAACTGAGCCCAACAAGGTTGATCTTAAGGGAGTAGCCCTTTGTTGCAGGCTATCTTGAAGGAGCCCTATGGATACTTGCAAGTGGGTCTGCATAACTACACTTTTGGTTGTTACAATTTTGGTCATTATACTTTCATGGAATTTGTAACTACTTATCTGGATCAGCATATTACAAGTTGCAACCTCCCTCTCCCCTCTTTTAATCCATTCTTATATTTGTATTTGTATTTTTTGAATTTTCTTCACTTATTCTCTATTAACATAGCTTGTAGGAGTGTTTGTAGGATAGCGATGTTTATATGTGGATATTCTTACACGTTAAAATAAGAGTTCATGCTCAAAAAATGTCGTGAAGTTTTTTAATTTTGTACCAATATGTCATTAAATTATTTTTTACTCTTTTAATGCTACTATGTTTCATACTTGGGTAAAAATATATATGCCACCAAGTTATTTGTTTCTTCTAAATATACCGCAAATTTTCTTAACCAATTTGTCACTAACAAGAACAACTTGCATATTCACTTCGTGGAAAATAGGGAAAAAAATACAAAATATAGTAATGTTAAGGAGCTAAAAAATAATTTGATGACAATTTGACATAAAAATGAAAAACTTAATCACACTTTCGACATAAACTCGTTAAAATTAGAGTTGGGAAATAGGATGGGATGGGTTGGGTTCGTGCTCGTGTCGAACTTAAATGGGTTGAGAATCTCTCGACCTGAACCTAATCTTTATTAAACAGGTTGGAAAACCTTGACCTATACTGCCCCCATACTAAGATTTTGGTTGTCCTCGAGTAAAATAAAAGAAAAGAAAGACATAACCTAAGACACTTAACTTACTTTCCTAGGAATCATGGTTGCACTTAGCACATGCAGCAAGCCCTTTGAATCCCTAGGTTCCCCCTAGTGGACGAGTGTGGTCTTGTGAGGGTTTGTAGAAAGTATACCCGCAAAATCTTTGGAAAAAAAAAATAGCAAGAAAATAGAAAATTCTTTAAAAATTTTCAAATATAATGAAATGTACATAAGGGAAAACTATACACACTTAACCAACGAATCACTCTTGCGACCCAAATATAAGATTATATATAAGCATAGTGCACATATCAGGACTCTTCGTCTCCAAACATGACACCTATATTGTTGTAAAATTTCCACAAGTATTTGGTAGTTCGTTTAGTACTTACGGGTGCCGTTCCTCAAGGATAAATCATAAAATCAGATTGCTTATGAGGCTAAATCAACAAAAAAAAAGAAACAAATTGGCCATATATATTAACACACAGAACCCTAAAAACAAACCACTAATAAAACATATGAACTTAAGAGCAATAGCAAGGCTCTGATTCGAGAATTTTAGCATATCCAACGTAATTAATAAAATTCAACGAAATCCTAGATGCTCAAGACACAAAGTCATAGCTGAATATCAAAAGTTCCAAATTAAGAGTGTAATCTGAAACCCAGATGCCCAACGTGAATCCAAATCAAGTACATTTCTCAACCGAATATCAAAAGTTCAACTTGAATTTCACAACTTCGACCTGAATTACATAAATCCTCCCAACGAGAAATTGAATCTATAAACTGAAAAGGGGAGTAAAAATGGAAAAAAAAAAAAGAACTGAAAACACTCCAAAAATCGCACGCCAAAGCAGTATTTCTTTTCACACAATAATTGAAATCTAGAATTAGTTAGAGTAGGTTGAAGATCTAGAACTTGATCTGAAACTGAAAATGAAAATGAAATGAAAAATCCAAGGCCAAGAACCCTCCTCGAGCTTTGTTTTGACCCCCATTTGAAAGCTCTCCAAGAACGCCGTATTGTCCCCAAGTAATTGCCTTCATTCACTCTTTGTAACTAATATGATTGATGTTGGTGATGATGGGAAAGGTGTGTAACGGCAAGTGGAATCAATGCAATGAATGATGGAGGAAAAAGAAGAAGAATAGGGTTGCTATTATGGTGCCTACAGAAGATGAAGAGTTGCTCTGTTCTTTTCTGGGTTCTCAGTGCTGGTAAACGAAGGGGAAAAAAAGTGAGGCAGTGAAAGAGGAAGGAGGTCACGTGCCAAGCATGTAATTTTTTTTTAAAGTGGAAGCAGGCTGGAGATGAAGGGGAACGAACTGGGCCGGTCCACAAGAGGGAGAGGAGAGTTGCCGAGCCATGTGCTTGCCACGTGATTTTTAAGTGAGGGTGAACGAACCTGTAGGCTGGTCTGGCGATTGGGCTTCACGTGAAATGGGCCGTTAATTGAAAATGAAGGAGCCTAGCCCGGGAGAGAGAAAAAGAGAGAAAGAAGGGAGAAGGAAAGGATGGCGAGGGCAAACTGGGCCAAGAAGGGAGATCCGTTCCGACACCACACTTAGGCTAGGCCAGTTCTGCGTCCTTTCCCCCTTTTTCCGCTTGATCCAAAGCTTCTCATTATTTATTCATCTTTTCCCCAAGTTTTTTCCAATTCCTAAAAAATGAACAAAAATACTATTAAAGATCTAATTAACCAATTTATTCTGAGCAATTATTAGATAATAAAAAATGGTATAAAATATCATAATTTATGGTTCAACAAATACTCTTACGCCTAAGTTTTGCTCGTCCTCGAGTAAAATACAAATAAAAATCTTAGGAAAAGAAATAAAATCTTAACTCACTTTCGTAGGAATCACGATTGCACTTAGCATGTACAACAAGCCTTTAAAACCCTATCTTACCCCTGGTGGACAAGGAATGTCTCATCAGAGTTTGCAGAAGAGGTAACCACAAAATCTATGAAAGAAAACATAAAACATAAAATTGAAAACCTTTTTTATTTTTTCCATAAAAATTTATATATATACAACACCGGAGAAAAATATATACACCCTCTAATCAACCAAATCATTCATGCAACCTAAGCACTAGATCACATATAAACGCAATGTGCACATCAAGAAATTCTTAATCCCCACTGATGATATCTATACACAATCTTTCACCCCACTTAGAAATAATTTACAAGCATGACCAGTAGAACCTCACTTTAGAAAAATGTGGAACACTCCAACTCATGCATTGAAAATATAACAAGGTTCACTCTACCCTCTTCCAATAAAACAAACTACCATAGGCTTGGTAAGATTCTCAATTCTCCATCACTAAAATGTAATATGCAAAACAATAATGAAGAGGACTTTAAAAGGGTTGTAGTGTGGCTGAAGGCAAAGGTTATGAGAGGGATAAATTATTTGGGCAAATGAGGAGCTAAAAGTCAAAGCTAATAAGCAACCAACATTTATGCCAATAACTATAATGAGCACTCAATCTCTCTCAAACACAAAATAAGAACATACCCCACAATGAATTGACCATTGGAAATGAGTATATAGGGATATATCTATAATGCCCCCAATTTCTAATGCCTGATTAGTCTTACTTAATTATTTATAAATTATTGATTAGCAGCGGAAGTCTTTTGATTGGAGGTATTACTGCTGTTCCGCAATGGAACAAGGCTAACTAAAGTTATCTGTATCATTGTGTTGCCCACTTAATTACCCGACTCAACCCATAATTAAAATAACATGCATTCAGCCATTTTATATAAGTTATGATGCACCTGAACTCAAAGTATGATTACAAAATACTGGTAACTGTGATGTCCATAAGAATATAGGTAACTTCAGTTAGCCTTGTTCCGTCACGGAACGGCGGTAATGACTCCAATCAAAAGACTTCCATTGCTCATTAATAATTTATGAGTGATTAGATTAGACTAATAAGACATTAGGAATTGGGGTTACAAGATTCATGCCAAACACTCTTATTCACAACTCTTTGTGAATTTTTGACTTTTTTTTCAACTCTTCATTTTTTTTCCTTAGAAACTTTTTTCCATTACTTGTTTTTCATCATTCTTGCTTTTTTCCTTTTTTTTAATCTTTCTCATGAAATAAAATGAATGAATGGCATGTACAAGAACAATACAAATCAATTCTAAATTATCACGATGATACATCTCCTCATATACCGAAATCAACCACCAAATTCATAAAATATCCAAAAGTTACCCACCAAGTAATGAAGTGGTGCTTCATTAGCCTTAGTTTAGGTATAAGAATTGTGTTTAGGCCATGACTAAAGTGAAAGGTTCGCAACAAAAAGGTCAATGCTCGAAAGGGCTAGCAAAGGCTAAAATAGTCAAATCTAAGTGATGTAGCTCGCAAAAACCAAAGAATGCCTCTATCATATTATCATAATGCACATGCTAAATGTGATTTCAAAGAGAATCAAACATTCTAGGGACGTAATCATAGAAGAGACATACATGAAAGAAAAATATGAGACTAAATTGATGAATTAGTATGTAAGGCTCAAAATCTCACGGGTTATCTACAAAGTCAAGCTTGCTTAAAATTAATATCGGGGGGTTAGGATCGTATACAAACATCATACTTTAGGACTGAGTTCTATCAATGCATCCCACATCTATATACAACCTAACACTAAGATACAAAAGAACATAGCCAATCAAAAATAGTACATACATTCCCTAAAAATAATAAAAAAATCTTTTTGGATTTTTTCAAATTTTTCAAAGTTTCCCCACCCCTACACCTAAATCTCATAATGTCCTCATTATGAGTGAAAAGAAACATAAAGCAAAGAAGAAAAACCAAAAATAAAAACAAATATACAAAAACAAGACTCAAAAACAAAAGGATATGACCCAAAAACAAATGTACAACATATATATACAAAGGAGAAAAAGAAAAGCAACCAATTATGCAAAAAAAAAAAGAAAAGTAAAATGAGAAAAAGAGAAAGGAAGGGAACAAAATGTCAAGCAAACCAGGTCAGGTGCTAAGTACATCTGAGCTATCTCCGCATCACAACCACGGATTAGGACTCAGCTCGCGGAGTATTAGACACTCCGCGTCTTCTTTACTTGGGAACTCCATAAATTGCTTCAATCGCTGGCCATTCACCTTGAGTTTATCACCACTCTCCAAATCCTGAATTTCAATTACAGCATAGGGAAAAACACGTGAAAAGACATAGGGAGCCATCCCTTGGGATCTCAAGTTTCCTGGAAATAAATGGAACTTAGAATCATATAAGAGTACTTTCATTCCTGAGGCAACCTCTTTCCTAAGAATATTTTATCATGAAACAACCTAGCCCTCTCTTTTTAAGATCAAGTACTCTCATAAGTCTTAGCTCTTATTTCATCAAGCGCACTCAGTTGCATTCTTCGCTCCTTACCAGCCTCAGTTAAGTCATACTTGAGCATCTTAATGCCCCACCAAGCTTTATGCTCAATCTCAATAGGGAGATGACAAGGCTTACCATAAACAACCCTATAAGGTGACATACCTAATGGAGTTTTGAAAGCCATCCTATATGCCCAAAGAGCGTCTACAAGCTTGTTAGCCTAATCTTTCTTATTCCTACTCACAGTCTTTTCTAGAATCTATTTGATCTGTCGATTGGACACTTCCACTTGGCCATTAGTTTGGGGATGATAGAGGTAGCAAGCCTATAGGCTATTAAATACCTCTTCAGTAAGGCATCAAAAGATCTGTTATTGAAATGGGTACTCTGATAACTAATGATAGCATAAGCCATACCAAATCTAGCAAAGATGTTGTCCCTAAAGAACTTCACAATGACTTTAGCATCATTGGTCCTAGAAGGGATGGCCCCAGCCCACTTAGAAACATAGTCCACAGCTAATAAAATGTACTCATTTCCAAAAGAAGATGGAAATGATCCCATGAAATCAATACCCCATACATCAAAAATCTCTACCACAATGATGGGATTCAGTGACATCATATCTCTTCTGCTTATTTTAACTAACTGTTGGCACTTAGGACAACTCTTATAGTACTTAAAAGCATCCCTAAATAAAGTGGGCTAATAGAAACCACATTGAAGAACTTTAGCTGTAGTCTTTCTCCCGTTAAAATGCCCCCACGTGCCTGGTCATGACAAAAAGAAAGGATACTCCTCACCTTATTGTCAGGAATACACCTCCTAAAGATTTGGTTAGAGCAGTACTTAAACAAATAAGGGTCATTCCAAACAAAGAATTTCACAATCTGAAAGAACTTATCTCTGTCATTCTTAGTCCAACCCTCAGGGATCCTATCAGCAACTAGGTAGTTCACAATGTTAGCATACCAAGGATAAGGGTGGACAGCATATAATTGCTCATCAGAAAAGCACTCAGAAATACTTGACTTACTCTATTTATTATAGAGAATCCTAGACAAATGGTTAGCTACAAGGTTCTCAGAATCTTTCGTGTCCCTAATCTCACAGTCAAACTCTTGCAAAAGCAGAATCCATCTTACAAGTCTAGACTTAGCATCCTTTTAGAAAGAAGGTACTTAAGAGCAGAGTGGTCAGTATAAACAATCACATGAGTCCCAATTAAATAAGGTCTAAATTTCTCAAAGCCAAAGATCATAGCCAAGGATTCTTTCTCAGTAACAGTATAATTCAGTTGGGCATCATTTAGAGTATGACTAGCTTAGTAAATAACATGGGGCTTCTTATCAACACACTATCCTAGAACAACCCCAATAGCATAATCAGACGCGTCATACATTAACTCAAATGGTTCTCCCTAGATGGGAAGATGAAGAATGGGAGCAGATGTTAAGGCTTTTGTAAAAATGCCACAAGACACTCCACAGAGAAGTGAAATAGCATATCCTTAGCTAGTAAGTTGGTCAAGGGCTTCGCTATCTTACTAAAGTCTTTAATGAAATGACGATAAACGCCAGCATATCCAAGGAAAGACCTTACCTGTTTCACGCAAGTGGGAGGGGGAAGATTAACAATGAGATCAATCTTAGCCTTACCTACCTCAATTTCATATCTAGAAATAATAGGGCCTAAGGCTATCCCTTTTTTAACCATGAAGTGACACTTCTTCTAGTTGAAGGTCAAGTTTTTCTCCCTACACATTTTCAAGACTTTTCTCAGATTAGACAAACAATTATCAAAGGAAGATCCAAACACAGAAAAGTCATCAATGAAAATTTTCATGCACTACTTAACTAAATCTGAGAAAATGAAAATCATGCACCTCTGAAAGGTAGGAGGAGCATTGCACAGTCCAAACGAAATGCTTCTAAAGGCATAAGTCCCAAATAGATAGCTGAAAGTAGTCTTCTTCTGATCCTTAGGAGTAATAGAGATCTGGGTATAGCTAGGGTATCCATCTAGAAAACAATAGAACGAATGTCCAGCCAACCTCTCTAACATTTAGTCTAAGAAAGGAAGAGAAAAATGATCTTTCATAGAGGCAGCATTCAATTTTTTATAATCTATACACACATACCACCCAAATTGAATTTGAATAGGGGTTAACTCATTCTTATCATTCCTAATCACAGCAATGCTTGTCTTCTTAGGACTAACTTGAGCAGGGCTAACCCACTCACTATCAGAAATGGGATAAATAATCTCGTGGTCTAACCACTTTAATACTTCCTTCCTAACTACTTCCTAGAGAGTTGGATTCAGACGCCTTTGTCCGTTATGGTAGGGCTTAGATTGTCCTCCAAATGCATGCTATGCTGCATAATGGAAGGACACTTGATGTAACCTAAAGTCCAACCTATAGCTTCCTTGTTCTCTCTAAGTAAAGCAATCAATTGGTCCTCTTGGTCCTGGCCTAGGTCAGAAGCAATAAGGACAGGTAAAGATTCATTGGATCATAGGAATGCATACTTAAGAGAGTCGAGAAGAGGTTTCAATTCAAGAGCATAAGGGGAAATAAACTCATGATTATAGTCAGAAATAGCAGTAAGCAGACAGTCAGCAGTAAAGTGTAAGTGATCAAACTTAAACACATCATATTTCAGCTCATCATCTATAAGAAATGCCTCATATTCAGCAGTAAATATATTATCAAAATCATCATCGAATACAGAATCTTCTACCCAGTTAAGAGTAGAAAACTCCATATCATCAAAACTGGAAGGTTGTCTTTGCATGTTAAAGATGTTGAATTCTAAGGTCATGTTGCCAAAAGACAGTCTCATCATACCATTCCTGCAATTAATGAGGGCATTGACAGTGGTCAAGAAATGACGCCTTAGAATCACAAGGACTTGACTAGTTAAATTGGACTTCTTTATAGTTTCAATCACAACAAAGTCTATGGGGTGAATAAATTCACCCATTCTAATCAGCACATTCTCAACTATACATCCCTAGACAACCTAATCAAGCCATCAGCTAATTGAATGACCATCTTGATAGGTTTCACCTCACCTAACCCTAGCCTCTCATACTCAGTGAAGGGTATCATGTTGACACTGGCCCCTAAATCAAGCAAAGCTCTATGAATCTACGGGTTCCCTATAACTATAGAAATGGTAGGAAAACTGGGGTCCTTATACTTCACTCGAATCTGGTGAGAAAGAATAGAAGTAGTGCCAGAGGCTAAGAAATCTTTTTTAGGGATACTAGTGGCTTTCTTGGTGGTACATAGATCCTTCAAAAATCTAACATATGGAGGCATGTACCGAACAACATCGAGTTAAGGATTGTTAATTTTGACTGGAGAGAAGATCTCTCTCATTTTCTTAACATGAGCTTGATTTTTTTTTTTTAAGCCGATGGGGAAAAGAAGGTAAAGCCATATGGACTTTCTCAGGAGAAAAAGGAGACGGAGAATCCTTAGAAGGTAAAGGGTAAACTAAATCAGAGGACTCTTTCTCTTTAGGCTCCTCTTTCTTAGAAGGTGACTCAGGAGGCAAACAATTATCAGAATCATTAGGGATACCATCAGTAGCATTTGCTAACTTACTAGATAAATCAGTTTTTGGAGAAGAAAAATAAGGAGAAAATAATTTTGAAAGAATTGGTGAGGATACATGCAGGGTTCATTAGGATTTCTTACTTGGTTATCAATTGTTCGACCAGATCGTACAGATATAACTGTATTCACTTTCCTTATTGGTTCACTAGGGTTAGCACTAGAAGAAAAGGAGGTGAGACCCTTAGGGTTCACCTCAAGTTGACTTGAAAAAGTACCTGACTCCCTAGAAAATGATACTAATTAGGAAAATTATTCGGTCATCATTCTCATCGTTCTCTCCATATTAGCATTTATCATTCTCTCCGCATTACTATTAATTGTCCTATCAATTTTATCAATGTTAGTACAGTCAGGAGGAGGCCAAACTTAATTTACAGGAGGTAGAGCTCTAGGTGCATTGGGCACACCTGGAAAAGTCGGTCTCTGAAAGGAAGTTGAAAGATGAGAGATGGCCTGGGAGTTGTTTGCACGAAACATTCCAGGTTAGGAGTTAGGAACTGCAGCATTTAATCCATTATTCCAAGAAAAGTTAGGGTGGTTTCTCCACCCTGGATTATAACAAGAGGGAAAGGGATCATTCTTTGGTCTCTGGAAGGCCATACTCGATTGCTCTTGTCCAGTTGCTAATTGGTGAGCAAAATAAGGACAAACACTCAAAGAATGATCTAATGCCTGGCAATGAGAGTAAGAAACTGTAGAAGTCTATGATAACTGGGGAATTTAAGGGGACAACCCTTTTAACATGTTTTTCAAAGCAACAATCTTAGACTGTAAGTGATTTATGTCAGAGATAGAATGCAATCCAGCCCTTGCAAACCTAAAACTTAGACTATCATCACAAGCTTGTCTTCCGCTCTCTGGTTTTCTTAACTAAGCCCTCTAAAAATTCCCAAGAAATAATAGTGCTCTTAGAAAAAAAGCCACCTAGACACATGAACTCTACCATGGTTCTAGTCTCTTGGTCAAGTCCTTCATATACAATCTGGCATAATCATAGTTGGTCTAAACCATGATGAGGACACTGGGCCAATAAATTTTTAAACCTATTAAAGTATTTCCAAAATGATTCCCTATCTAGTTGCACAAATTGATTAATCTCATTCCTTAGCTTAACAGTCTTGGCATTAGGGAAGTATTTTCTTAAGAACAGTCTTACAAAATCATTTCAAGAAGTAACAGAATTACCATCCAAGCCATACATCCAATATTTAGCAGAATCTTTTAAGGCAAAAAGAATCAATTTCATTCACACAACATCTATAAGGATATTTGGGAAATGCATCATAGAACACACTTGTTCGAATTCCCTCAAAAATAAATAAGCATCCTCTACACTTGTGAACTTAGGGAGCATTTGAGTATAGTGAGGTCTCAATTCGAAAGTCACATTTGATCCAAGATTAGGTATAGTGAAACAAGATGGCAAAGCAATCCTAGGAGGATAGAAAATATCACTCAAATTAAGATCTCTCTTGTGCCATTTCTTCTAATTCAGGCTTGAATTCAGGTCGGGGTTCTAAGTCACAGTCGAGTTCACTTCTAATAAGTCTATTATTTTTAGGGCCTTTAACCTAATCGGTCATGTAAATCCCACACCCTCACCAAAGATTCTATTTTTGATCTTTTTCTCTTTTTCTAATTTTCTTGGATTTTTGATGTTTCTATCTTTTTTTTTCCTTCTAAACCACAAAACAAATTCAAAAAGTGAATCAGACTGAAAATAAAAAAATAAAATGATCGAATCTAAAAACAATTACACAAACACAAATAAACTAGAAGAAAATAGAAAATAAACCAAAACCTAAAGAACCCAATTCTAAAAATAAAATTAAAACATAAAATAAAACTCCTAAAATTAGAACTCTATACACAGTAAATTCAACACAATCACAAGGGACATGAATATATATTTTTCGAATTGTTTTGCATTAGAATTGTGCAGAATATTGCAAACAGATAGTTCCCCAAGTCATAGAAAATTTCAGACAGTCCCAAAAAATTCAAGAAAAATTCACACAAACTTTAAAAATTATGCTGAATCCATGAAGAATAGTTGCACAGCAAAAATCACACATAAATGCTCTAGAAAATTTAAATAGAATCTAAAACTAATAAAAATTCTGCACTGTGTGCAGCTTTTTTCTGATCAGTTCTGCTTCGTTTCTTTTTGTTGCACATAAACAAATTGGTTAGTACTGGCTTTTCAGTTGTAAATAACCTCTAAAAATCAAAATGAAACCAATATAAACTAAAATCAAAATACTAACAAAAATCAAAAATAACCTAAACTAATTACTAAAACTAAATAACGACCCAATCAAAAACCAAAAATCGCAATTATAAAACTAAAATGAAAATGACTCAAACGACTCAAATAACTATCACTCGACACAACCGAATTTCACAAATTTATCCCCGACAATGATGCTAAAAACTTGTAATTTTCACAAGTATATAGTAGTTCATTTAGTACTCACGAGTGTCATTTCTCAGGGATAAATTATGAAATTAGATTGCTTATGAACATAAATCAACATAAAAAAAACAAATTGGCCACATATATTAACAGACAGAGCCTAAAAACAAACCAATAATAAATAGATGAACTTAAAAGCAATACCAAGGCTCTAATTTGACAATTTCAGCATACCCAATGCAATTAATAAAATTAAACGAAACCCCCATATGCTTAACATACGAAGTCAAAGCCGAATATCAAAAGTTCCAAATTCATAGTGCAATCTGGAATGCAGATGCCTAACTGAATCCAAATCGAGTACTTTTCTCAACTGAATATCAAAAGTTCAACTTGAATTTCATAACTTTGGCCTAAATTACATAAATCCTGCCAACAAAAAATTGAATTTATAAACTGAGAAAGGGAGTGAAAAATGGGGGGAAAAAATGAGAGCAGAAAACACTCCAAAAATCACACTCCAAAGTAATATTTCTTTTCGCTCAATAATTGAAATCCAGAATTAATTAGAATAGGTTGAAGATCTACAACTTGATCTGAAACTAAAAACGAAAAAGAAATGAAAAATCCAAGGCCAAGAACCCTCCTTCAAGCTTTGTTTCGACCCCATTTGAAAGCTCCTGAAGAACGTAGTTCGTTGTCCCCAAATAATTGCCTTCATTCACTCCTTGTAACCGATACGACTGATGTTGGTGATGATAAGAAAGGTGTGTAACGACGAGTGGAATTAATGTAGCGAATGATGGAGGAAAAAGAAGGAGAGAAGGGTTGCAGTTATGGTGCCTGGAGAAGACGAAGAGCTGCTCTGTTCTATTCTGGGTTCTCAGTGCTGGTAAACGAAGAGGAAAAAAAGTAAGGCAGTGAAAGAGGAAGGAGGTCTCGTGTCAAGCATGTGTTTTTTTTAAAGTGGAAGCAGGCTGGACATGAAGGGGAACGAACTAGGCGGGCCCATGAGGGGGAGAAAAGAGCTGCCAGGTCATATGCTTGCCACATGATTTTTAAGTGAGGATGAATGAACCTGTAGGCTGGTTTAGCAATTGAGCTTCGTGTGAAATGGACCACTGATTGAAAATAAGGGAGCCCCGCCCGGAAGAGAGAAAAAGAGAAAAAGAAGGGAGAAGGAAATGATGGGAAGGGTGGATCGGGCCGAGGAGGGAGATCAGATCTGACGCCACACTTAGGCTGGGCCAGTTCTGCTTCCTTTGCCCCTTTTTCCACTTGATCCAAGGCTTCTCATTATTTATTCATCTTTTCCCCAAGTTTTTTCTAATTCATACAAAATGAACAAAAATACTATTAAAATCTAATTAACCAATTTATTCTGAGCAAGTATTGGATAATAAATGGGTATAAAATATCATAATTTATGGTTGAACATATACACCAATTTTTTACCCCATAGACCATGCAAATAGTGAGTCCATTCTAGTGTGCAGTGTGTATTGTGCAAGTGTACCATCACCTTAGGATTTAAGCTTATAACGATTTGATTCAATCTCGTTTGGTTGCTTTATTGACTCATTGACTTGGAAAGCAAGCTTTTTCAGTAGCGATGTTGTCTCAAAGGGTAGCATCCAGTAGTACATGCTTGAAAGGGTACTTATTATTCTTGACTCTTTGGCTTCTTATTTCAAATTTTTTTTCAGCTTTTTTTTGGCTACATAAAAAGACAAGTGGAAGAATCAAACCATGAACGCCTAAAATCCTAAGATAATGGCAATATATAAAGAAGGATTAGACTCAACATTATAATGGGATGGCGGGATTAGGACTGGGATACAATAGAATGACACACTTTGATCTAAGGTCTACCATGCACATTGCACTTATATACAAACCAATAATAGGTCACGAGGAGTAGTTACCCAAGATGGTACAATTCTCCAAAAATCACACAAAAATAGAAAATCGTTTTAATTTTTCGAAAATTTTTCTCATCTTGCTTTTTCTTTTTCAAAAATTTTAAAGCATAGCTTCCCTTCCCCAGACCAAGATCAAACAATGTCCACATTGTGGGAAAATGAGTATGTAAATAAAATAAAATAAAATAAAATAAAGACACAATAACACAATATATAAGGGATAGAACAATAATATCAGGTCAGGTGCAGAATTTCAATTAAGCTATAGCCTCTGAAAATCCGTTTAGATAGAGGCGCAAGAGTTTGGTCCAAATTAACAGTCATAGGCACAAGGTTCTTAGACTCTAAAAATTCAGACTTTGATTTCTCGATGGCAAGGTCACTAATGATGAGGTCAACAGAAAAGGATTCATGTTGAACACAAAAATCCACATCCAGACCTTCATTTTTCATCTAACCCATATGAAAAAGATTCATATTCACACAAAGAATATCATCATCAAATTCTAAATTAGCAGGCTCAACCATCCACTCACATGATTTCTGTAAACAAATATCTTCTGACTCATCTATATCGTGATGCTCATCTTCAGTTGTGATTTTTCAGAACTAACTCACTAGCATTCTCAAGCTCTTCACCCTCCTCAAAGTCAAAAGAGTCATTAAAGAGGGCGAGTTGATCGGCTGAAATTAGAACATCCTCAGCGACATCTCTAGGTGAGCTAAATTCAAGTTCAAGGTTAGGGGATAGAGAGACAGAGTGGTCACTCTCTTGTTCTAGGCTAGGAAAAGAAATATCATCATGTAATCAGGTCTAGCAAGATAAGAGGGCTCAAAATCATCAAAAAGAGTAACTTTAGGTTTAGGAGATTCTAAACTGGAGTCATGCTCATTATAATTGTCCCTATTTTGATTGAAATAGGGAGAATATTCAGCAATTTTCTCTTTCATATTCTCTACCATTTTATCAGTCATTTCATTTATTGTATTTCCAAAACTTGCACATATAGCATCCACATAATCATGATATGGACAATTATAAGCATTATGATCAGAAGACTCACAATAATTACCAAAAACAGGGGGCACACAAGAGTAATATTGGTGATCGTATGAATCTATAAAGTGATCCACGGGTAGGGTATCCTAAGGTTCCTCTAACTTGTTCAAACTCATAAGTGTTCCACGCTCATTTTTCGAAAAAGTCTCAAACCTCATTTTGAATTCTCAACAATAATCCTGATAAGCCTCCAGGACACATAAATTCAATATAACCTCAGAATTCAGCATTCAAACTCACAACAATAACTTGACAAATCTCCCATTTTGAAAACTTTGATTCAACTGAGCACGAAAATCGTTAAGTCTTAATAGGTAACTCTAAAAAGTTTCATGCTTAAATTGTGAGAAATTAAAAACGAGCATTCTTGAAACTCTTTTTTCAATTTTATGAATTTTTTAATTATTTTAGATTTTCAATTTTATTTTCAATTTTTTAGGTTTTTTTTTAAAGGGGGAAAATCAATGACTCTAACACACTAATTCAAAACTAATTTCTAAAACAAAAACAAGACACTTAAATAATTAAATTAACAAAACAAAATAAACTAACAAAAATAAAACTATATTACCAAAAGAAAAGAAATACCAAAAGGACTTAAAAAACAAGAAGTAACCTAACACAAAAAAAACGAGAAGAAGCACTAACACAAAACACAAGCATCATTTTCTTTTTCTTTTTTTTGACACACAAAATAAAAAACAGGAAGTAAGATAAACAAAAACAAAAACAAAAAACATCACCTAAACTAAAACAAACGAAAAATAAGCTAAAACCTAAACCATCAAAAGCTACAATTAAAATAGAAAATCAAATTCCAAAATCAAAACACTGTACGCAAAAAATTAAGTACAATCATATGGAACATGCATAAATTTTTTCTTAATTTTTTCTGTCCCAGAACAGTGCGAAAAAATAAGAATAGCAAATTATGTCTAGAAATTACTGAAAATTCTATATGCCCAAAAAATCCACAAAATTCATCTCGACTCTAAAAATTTCTAAGAATCTACTAAAAATATTAGAACAACAAAAGCAACTCTTGATTGGCCCAGAAAAAATCAAACAGAAACTGAAAATCTAGAAAAAAAACCTACACTGATGATTTTTTTTTTTGTTGCCAATTTTAGTTCTATCCCTGTTAATAATATGGTAACACCAATTAAACTACTTAAAGTAAATAAATTAAACTACTTAAACTAGATAAAGTAAGCAATCAACAAGCAAAACTAGTAATCAATTTCAATACCATCCCCAGCAACAACGCCAAAAATTTGTTGTATCTTGGAACTGTAAAACTAAGCTGCAAGTGTACAGTCGTAGTTATAGCACATTACGGGTCGTTCGCAAAGATGGGTTGAATTAATTACTAGAATTATACTACTGAACTATATCAAACAACGAAAATTAATGTCAAGTAATAACTAATAGCAAAAGAATCTTACAAAAACCTAATCTATAAGTAAAGCATGAAACTAACAACTAAAACTAATTGAAGAGGAAAGAAAGAGATTACCTTGATCACCTAGAATTAATAAGGGCAATTCTAAATCACAATTAGAAAATCAATGTAGGAAAAAATCCGAATCTTGAACGAGTAACCACCATGAGACTTCAATATCCACCATTGGCTCAAAAGAGTAATAAAGATTGAAACTTTGAATGAAAAAGAATTTTTTGGATGACTAATATTGAAACTAATAAATTTGAATCAAAACTACAAATCGAAAATTTTGAACTAAAACTAGAACTAGAAAAATTAAATTAAAACTATAACTAGCAAACTTGAAACTGGAACAAGAATTTGAAATTAAATTCAACTTGAAAGAATTTCTACAATTGCAATAATGTCTTAAACTCTAAAACTAATGCTATAAGAGAGAGGGAGAGAAAATTGATGATCTCCAATCTCCAAGCACCCCCAAGAACCCCTATTTATACTAGTGCCAACCCTCTAATACTTTCCTGATTACATTAGGTTTCTAATTTTTCAAATATTTTCCCACCAAATAACTAACAAAAATCCGTGCCATAATTTCCTCGCGCCTATTCCGAGCAACTTTATAGCATTGGCAAGATTTTCCACCTCCTGAATTGGTTGCTTTGGCTCCTGATTGCTCCTAGATTCCAACCACGAAGTGGTATATGTGGCGTTTGGGTAGGAAAAGTGGGAGAATGGAGTGGGCTATGTATGCTATCTCAATGCTACACACACAAAAGCAAGCTAAGGATGGGCATGCTGATTGGATAGGTTACCGGCTTGGCCCTGTTTACTAAATTTGAACTCAACCCACTTTATCTTTGTCTCCAACTCTTTTTTGCTCGCTTTTCACACCCATTATTTCATTGAACCATTATTTCCTACAAAATCAGAAAGCCAAATAAAAACCCAAAATAATCTCGATTGAGTAAAAACTGAGCAGTTAGAAGTACTTAAACTAATACTTTTGGAGCCTAAACATGTACCTATTTAATTTTTAAATAGGTTGATCACTTAACCCATTTAAGATAAACAAGTCGCGTTCAGTCACCTAATTATCTATTTATTCTTTTATCATTTTCAACTAATATGTAATTACATCACATTAAAAGTGAAGTTTATACATCCATTAAACAATTACTCTTTAAAACTCTCTCGATTCATTGTAATTCACATTTGTATATTTATGTTTAATTTTTGCATCTTTAATTATCTATAAAAAGTTAAAGAAATAAATGACAAATGAAAATTAACTTCATACTGGTTTCGGGTTGGTAATCATGTTGGGTCACCCTTACCCAAGTCTAGTTGAAATGGACCCATCTAAGTTGTTGTTTACTTTTCCTTTCCTTTGCTAAACTTTTGATGTTTGTAGTTAGTTTTGTATTAACATTTGTACTAAATATTTCGTACGATTGAGCAGGACCGAGTATCCAGTATATTTTTATGGAACCGATCCCGGTTGGAATTGGGCCCGAAAAATGGAATCGGCCCTCATCCCAATTTGAACTATGACCAGGATTTTTGAAACCGGTTGAGAACAGGTCCAAAACCAGGTATTCTATTCCTAATTTTTTTCTGTTTTGTTTTATTTTATTTAATTTAAATTTTAAACTTTTGGTTGTGACTTTATGACAGAACTAACACATCCAATAAGCTTGCTAATCCATCGTTCAAAACCGAATCTAATGAAGTGGTGGTTAAGCATCTACCTTGCATTGAGCTCCAATTGGTTAGCTACTAAATAGCATTTCATTTCATCTAAGCATAAAAGACACCATCTTCTCATAATATTATACTTTAACAAAAAGATTTAGTCGTATCAACGTATAGCCAGAAATCATGGCGACATCGAGGGAACAACAACTACTGCCAACAAAGATCGTGAACCGAGGGATTGAGAGGATTGCGGCCTGATGGATGGTCTCTGACATGCTATGTGAGGGTTCGAAGAAGGCTGCCTCGTTTGAACCTTTTGTGGTCTGTAAATCTATGTATATCAAGTTGGGGTACCGTTACCTCATTGATTGCGACATATATTTGCCTACTGTACCCGTGTTGGTTGCAGACTTACAGTTAGGTTTATATAACTCACAATTATTTTAAAAAAAATAGCTGATTGAACTAGATAGCCAGATAGCACGTCAGTTTTGGTTCCAAGTTTTTAGGACCCGACTTGAGACCCGGTTGCAATCAATTCTAGGATTTTGGAATCAGTCTTGGATCAAGTTCAATCGGATGCAGGTATGAACCCGATAAGGTTCAAATCAGATCCAAGTCTGAAATCGAGTAACCGATATTTTTGCTCAACCCTAGTATTCAGCACTTGCCCCCGTAACCTAGCAGTAAAAAAAAAAAAAAAAAAAAAGCGCTTCACAAATATTAAGAAGATCTAGATTGATTGCTTTATGGGCTTCCATTAGACAATGTCATGAACTGAAACAATAGACATGACTACCCTTAATTATGGAATCGAGTGGGCCAATGATTAATGTGATGAGGTAAAAAAACAAAAAATTACACAATAACATCTCATTTTTTGGCATCAATATTTAAAGAATCATAATTTTTTGAAAATAATTTGTTGGTATCCCAATTTTTTGGGGATAGATTTTATAGGTCCCTATTTCAATATATATAATTGCCCTTTCATACAAACTACATCAAGTAAAAATGTTGAGAAAAATATGCAAATGTAATAAATCTTCTAAACTAAATTAAAAAAATGCAATTATAAATAATAATAATCCACCTAGTACATAAATTAGAATGTATTGTACAAATTTTTCTTAATTGGTTTGTATAGGCTTTATATAACATTATTCAGTTATTATACATATAAATTTACTAAATTATTTTATAATTCATTATACTGGTTTTAGATTTTTCATACTTTTTGTGGATTTTTTAAATGTTTATAATTTCATAATACTTTGAAAAATGTATTGTTTTATATAAAGATAAAATTATTTAAATTTTACATTGATTGTATAATTTTATTATAATTTTTATAATTTATATTCATTGAGAATTCTTATTACACATTATATTGTTTTTATATATTTTTTATAATATTTATCATGTATCCAAATTTCTTTAAAAATATCGCGTACTTGATTTTTGTATAAAAGTACACTTATGTAATTTCAGATAAACAAGGGACTTGTAAAATTATTTTAATAAAGATTAAGGTGCCTTTAAATTATTTTCAAAAAAACAAGAGCCTTTTAAATGATTTTACCAAAAGTTGAGGTGCCATCGTAGTTTTTTGATGAAAGGTGCATGATCAGTAGATTTTAGTACTTCAACTACTTTCATGTGTGCTTTTAAATTAAGGGTGTGTTTGGTAGGAAGTAAAATTATTTTCCTGAAAAATTATTTTCCATGGAAAATATTTTCCCAAGGAAAATGATTTTACACATTTTCTGCTGTTTGGTAAGAGGAAAAATCATTTTCTCAGAAAATCATTTTCTGCTATTTGGTAGAATGAAAAATCATTTGTTTGCTACAAAGTCATAAAAATCATTTTCTACTGCTACTAATAAGCTAAGCTAATGTATAACCAGTCAATTGTTTGCTACAAAGTCATCAAAATCAAACAGACCTTACATCAGTCAATTGTTTGCTACAAAGTCATAATAATATTGTTCTTTTCCTTAGCCAAAGAAGGGTAGGGGGGAAAAAGAGTCAAAATCATTCAATTGTTTTCCGTGAATTTTTCAATCCAAAGTTTCCTCAGTTTGTCGCTCTTCGCTAGAAATCCCTTTGCAAGATTCTCACGCTCGACGACACAATCGAAAATACTAGCTAAAAAGTCTTCTTCAAACCTTTCAGTTTTTATCACTTCCTGATAAAGAAGGCCGACATCGAGCTTGGATTTAGAAATCTTTTGGAGAGCCATAGCCACTTCTGCCAGTTGGGAGGAGATGTTTTCAATTTCCAAACTGTCATCACGGGTTCTCTTTCAACTTTTTCTTGATTCTAATGGTGCACTTGAATTCGATTGTTTATCATTTTCTTTCACAAGCTCATTGTCATCTTCACCTTTTTCTTCCACATTCGTAGTTACATGTGATTGTATATCAACATCATCAAATGACTTGGCACCACTTCCCCGAGCAACATCCTTTCCAACCACAGTTGCCATTTCATCATACATATCAATTTTCTTGTTAAGATACTTCTCATGAGTTGGATTCGCCTGTTAAAAGAAACAACTAACTAAGCCATATCATATGAAAATGAAATAAATGCACCAATCAAGAAAATACTAGTATTAATTGAAACAGCACATCATTCCCAGAAAGCAACATTCTGGGTAACAGCACATCATTCCCAGAAAGTAACAGCAGGAGAAAAACACATCATACATATCAATTATTGAATTGTTAGAGTAGCAAAAAGCTAATTCGTGAATGTGAAATTTTAAAAAGGGGCGGGCATTGTTGGGTGACTTTTTGCTGAGTTAAGAGACTATTTTTAAATTAAGATTCGCCCATCCCCTTCTAAACATGTATGTCTATGCATAACTTGGCCTGCATGTATCAAAATTTCCAGAGAAATCAAGCAAACACATAGCAAAACATGCATAGATACATATATGCACATCTTTCCCATCGAAATGCACCAATCCAAAAAATCCATGCACATCATTCCCATAAATCTGGAGGTACAGCTAATTTGCCAAGTCATTCCTTAATATCATGCATTAGTCATAGCAAATCAATTGCCAATGTTGATTTCGAAGATAATAACAAAAGCAGCAAAGGAACTAGACTTGAAAGTGTTGATTTCCATGAATAAACCCTAGAAAACAACAGCAGCAGAAAACAAAAGATAGTAACAAAAGATAGTACCTCAACATAGGTATTGTACACATCGGGAGACATGCGAATCATCCTCATATTTTCATCCCACCCATGGCCAGATTGGTTTCGAAGTTTTGCTATGATACCCCAAGTAGTTTTGACGATTCTTAGATGATTATCAACATGATCCAGTAGACATTTGATGCTGAACTTCTTTGATATCATATCCGCTGCTCCAACAAAGGAACTAGACTTGAAAGTGTTGTTTGGTCGATTATTTTTTTAACCTCGGCTAAAAACCTGAGTAGTTCCTTTGACATTGGCTTGGACCAACAAAATTGAGTTTTCTTGTCCTCACTAACCTCTTTTGTTTTTCCTCTTTCCATGTTATAATAAGCAAACTGAATAGAATATAAGTAATAAGAAAGAAAGAACGCATATTAATCATAAAACCTCACTATTGTGAACAAAACATTGTTTTGCGCACCATTACATTGTTTGGAAACTAACATTAACCATAAAACAGAACATTTACTACTAATAGCAAACTAACATTAACCATAAAATCCAAAAATGAAAATCTAATAACAAACCTAAGAGAACACTAGACAGCTCTACGAGCTTTATAATCTTGCCACATTGCATTTGCTATCGCATCTCTCTTTGTTTTTCATGCTAGATTTTTTTCTCGCTCTTCTCTTCGTGAGAGTAGTGGTCTCTGAACATCACGTGAGAATTCCCGATCCACCTCTTTAAAATTGTGTAACACACAACACACAAGAACTACCTTCACTTGAATCTCAAATTCCCAAAATGGCTCCGCATCCAACACACGAAATCTTTTTTTAAGTACCCCAAATGCTCTTTTTACACTAATTTTTGGAGAAGAATGTCGTAGATTGAACAATTCCTTAGCATTCATCGGAGAGGAGCTCTCATCGAACTCTTTGAGATGATAACAAACTTTCTTATATGGGGGAGGAACCCTTTTCGAAGAGCATAACCGGAATCTAGCAAAAAATACTTTCTTACAAAAGTTCAAAAGTTTCATTAAGATCCTATCCACTATATTCAAATAAGGGAAAACTCCATGAAATAATAACAACCTTCTAAGCCATACCTTTCGGAGCATGAAATCCTCTTGATAGTGCATCATTTAGCACTCTAGAATCATGTGCTGATCCTTCCCAACTGGCTAACACATATGTGAATTTGAGATCGTCAAAGGATATGACGGCCAAAACATTTTGGGATAATGCACCTTTTCTATTCCTATACCTATCTTGATCTTTAATTGGAACAGATGCCCTCACATGAGTCCCATCTATAGCTTTAATCCTCAAACCATGGATAAAATCTAGAATTATTCAAGATTTTGGAAGGGGTTCAAGAGCTAGGAGGATGCACGAATTCAGGATATAATTTTAAGATGGCACCTAGAACTATGTGAAAGTAGCTATGAATGGTCCAAGTAGAACGAAAAAATCTTCCTCCAATCGCCCTAAACCTCACATTGTGACCTATTAAGTAGAGAAACATTAGAACTTATTCTCTCACACTCATATGCTTCGTGTTTACAAGAAGTGCCCTCCTTTCTAGCACTTCACACAATTTAAAAAAAGGACAGGACCTCATCCAAATCTGATTAAGGCAATGAGTGCCCCCACAATACAAAACACTATTGACATAATTCTCTCAATCAACATCTCCATTGACATAAGGCTGACGCGGGATTTAAGGAACCCTAATTTCATGGTAGATGTCTCTATTAATATGGTTCCTAAGCAAGGCTGTCGTAGCCCCTAAAAGAGCAGTGGTAGCACCAATGACAATAGCTTCCTCCTCATTTAAATCATTGGCCATCTAGGTAACACGAAAAAGGTATATATCAAAGGTTTATATAATAACTTCACAGAATAGCACATGTAGTAACTCAAATGAACTAATATGAATAATTCAGAAAGCAACTTTCACAATTTATGTTCTCTCAAATAAGTTAAAAGCAAAAGCAGGCAAAGATGATTTTAATAGGGCCATTAGTCCTATGTACAGGGGGTTGATAGATAAGATGAAAATTAGAAGCAAAATGAACTAATATGAACACTCTGGTCACATTGGAAGGTTTTTTAGGGGGAGGGGGTGGCAAGAAAAGGAAAATATGTCACTAACTAAGGAAATAGCTGTAAGTTAAGCAAACAAGGACTACAAGAGGGGATACAGAACAAGTAACAATAGAATATCTACAGCTAATGGTATATTACTGTTATAACAATGCCATTTGAAAGATCAAAATCCAGTGAATACATTCAAAAAGTACTAATTGTAGCCAAATAGAGGCCTACCTAACAAGAAGTCTGCCTAACAACTATGTCCATTCTTAGGTAGACCCTGTTTATAATTGACTCACAAAAAAATTGAAAACAAAGGTGATAGATTTGAACAAAAAGGACATAAGGGCTACCCTTTTATTTGGATGCTACATACGTAGAACAAAACCTTCCAGTCTCCCAGCAAAGATCCTCACAAGTATTAAACAATACCAAAATTGGACGCTAAGTTAACCACAGAGATTTCTTGGAATATTTCTTCAGAAATAGTGAATCCATTCTCCAAACTTCTAACCCTTTATCTACTGCCACTGCCATGTATTCAACTTAGGGCAATTCAGTCTAATAAGCAGGGAATGACTGACCGAATTCAACGATGATCCAAAACCCAAATCATCAACAAAATTAGATACAAACAGATCTGAAGACAAGAACAGAGAAATTGGATAACTGAAACCTCAAACTTAGACACTCAGAACGCTAGAAATACTTACTGAAGAAAGAAATACCTGACGTGGGTTCCAAAATCACAATACCAATTACTGAAGAATCGAATCGAAACCCTAGCAACCAATGCTTACAGATTCGAGATACTTACCGAAAAATCAAACCAAATTCAATGAAACAAATTTGGGATACTTACTGAAGAAATCGAAGGCCTTCACTTTTTCGAGCAGAAACCCTAGAAATAGAACAGATTCAAGACACTAGCACCCGTTGCTTGCAGAAACGCCATGACCAGGAGTGCATTGCTTCCAGTAAACTTTGAGCAAGAAGAGAGAGAGAGAGAGAGAGAGGAGGACCCGAGAAAAATTCGAAGAGAGAGAGATTCAAATCGATTCGAAGGTGGTGTGTTTCGAAGAGAGAAAGAGAGTCGGCTATATTTCGAAGAGGAGGAGGCGAAAGATAAAGTGTTTTACGGCCAAATTTAGGGGAAATTATTTTCCTTCCTATAGGGTAAAATCATTTTCCCCAGAAAATGATTTTTCCCTCCGTTTTTTACCAAACAGCATAAAATCAAAAAATTATTTTTCGGGAAAATGATTTTACCCCCTACCAAACACACCCTAAGTAGTTATAGCCTTGGCTTCTAAATAGCCGTTTGGTTTGGTTTTTGGCAAAAAGCCCCCCCAATAACTATAAGCCACTAACAAATAAGTTCAAACACAAATCCGTACTTCAAAATTTCGACCAAGGTGAGATATGAAGAGTAGGGGCAGATTCATGTGTAACTTAATAGCCAGAAATATCTTTTAGGTGAAAAAATTATTTCAGACTCCACTCATAAAACTGAATTAAGGGGTAAATTTCTATAAATACAATAATCCTCTGATTCTTTCTCTTTTGGAGATGGATTTGCCAACATTTGAATCAAGAGAATAGGGTCCTATTTATAGGAAAGCCTCCCCCTCCCCCTTGAAAGTCAAAATGGGCCTTGATCTAGGTTTTGGGCCTAGGCCTTTCAATTAGGCTTCACCCTGGATTGTTTTGACTTTCAGTTGCTTTGACTTTGACTTTGACTTTGAGTTTGACATGGGAGTCTCCCGAGTTTGGGTCGAGACTTGGAAGTCACCTCGAGCTTTGACCAAACTTTGACTTGAGAGCCGTTTGACGTTTGACTTGGGCACTGTTTGACGTTTGACTTGAGCGTCGATTTAGGCCTTGACCTTTGACTTTGCGTTTGACTTTAACTTTGACCTGGCTTCGACAGCGCCCTGACTTGGACGCCGTTCGGGTTTTAGGTCGTGACTTGACTTGATAGTCGTCTTGAGCCTTGATTTGGGCTTTGACTGGGCCTTGACTTGGAAGTCATTTGGGTTTCACCTTGGGCTTGACTTGTGAGTCTTTTGAACTTGACTTGTGAGTCTTTTGGATCTGATTAAATTAATTAAAAAAGATTGGCCCAATTAATTAATTTAACTTTATTTTGGTAAGGCACGAATAAATTTTTAGTGCCTACAAATTGCCCACTCGAGACAAGGTCACGTGCTAGATTTGTCATTTGAACGTGACCGAAGTCTCGAATATTTATATATTTGACTTGTAATATTAAGAGCCTGCCAGTGTCACAAACCATCTTGATCAAGGATATGTAATCACTACATTGAGCGTAATAAGCCAAGGGGCTAATATACGGTGAGACACAACATGTGGTGTTTGCGGATACGAGCCGAAAGGAAACAAAAATACAATTTAAGGCCCAAGGTTCCAGGCCCAGTTTCGGCCCAATAACAAGTGGGTCTAGGTGGCTTCCTTTCTTTTTTGTATCTTCTTTCGTTTTGTGTGTGTGTGTGTGTGTGTGTGTGTGTATGTGGCCTGGCCCTTTTCGCGAAGCCCAGACTGTCCTCTTTTTTTGTTGCGGCATGTGGGCTGGCCTAGCTCCTTGGTTCGTTTCTTCCCTGGCAGGCTGCTCTTTTCTTTTAGTTCACTTAAACAGAGAATGTGCAGATCGCGTGACTGCCCGGTTCCCTATTTCCTTCTTCTTTTCTGGCTGGGCTGGGCCATTTTCCTTTCTTTCCCTTTTCCCTTCTTTTCTCTTTCCCTTAGCCCAAAGCCCGATTGCCTTTACTTATTTTGCACACCCCCCTTACGTGCTCGATTTACTATTCCTTCTTCTTCCTCTCCAGCCTTCGATAACCAACCACCCAACAACCTCAAAAACCTGCTACATTGCCGCTACTGTTCATTTCTTGCTCTTTGGCACCCAGCTGAACCCAGAAACCTTGAAACCCACTGGTGCTGCCTCGGATGCCAGCCCCCCTTTGCTTCGTAGCTGCTGTTGATTTAGAGTGGGTGTCCTCCCCCTTCAAAGTTTGATCCTTTCACCCCCATTTTCAGTCCCGGTGACCATCAAAGGTACCATATTCCTCCACTTTTTCTTTTTTGTTTCCCCCTTCTTTTTCTGCCGGGCAAAGCTACATTGCCCACTTCCTTCGTTGTAATAGAGCAAACCCCCCCTTTTTTCCTTTTGCTGATTATCATTAAAAGATGCTGACTTTGATCCTCTTTCCATGCAAAAACCATACTTTTCAGGATTCTAAGCGTTAGGACTGAGGAAAGGAGAGAGTGAAGCAAAAATCGCGCATGGAGGTGTGGTTTTTTTGATGGTTAGAAAGAAAAAAAAGCATCAAGGTTACATTACTTTCTCTCTCCTTTGTTCTGTGTTTTCTTTTTTTTTTTTCAACTTGGCCATTGACAAAGATCATTCCTTTGGTAGATTTTTCCTTTTGGCTTGAGTGTGCATCCATCGGTGAATTCATTAACATTCCAAGCTATGGCCTCCGTAAGCTTGGGGTAATGTTTTTCGTAAATTTCTCCAAGTACCCCTATCCTCACTATTTGCATGCTAGTTCTCCTGCTACTGTTAGTGCCTTTTGTATTTTGGCCTTCTTGTAAGAAAAGATCATACTTTTTTTTTTTTGGTTGAAAATTGCGTAGCTTGAAGGGAGACATATTGGATTTACAATTAAGGCACATGAAATTTTTTTTTTTTGTGGGCCATGGTTGATCAAATGGGTTGGGTTTATGGCTTGGTTTTGGGAAATGGTGAAAGGAGTAGGAGAATTAAGCAAGGGATAACTTTTGAAGAGGCCCTTTGTTTTTTGGCAAATTCGAGTTGGACTTGATTTGGGGCTTTGATAATGGAGATGGAATTAACCTAGGTGTACGCTTCCCCTGTGGGCTTAACTTCCATTATGAAAGCATCATGCCTTGTGTTTTTTTTTTTTTTTTTTGGGTGGTGTATTGAATAGTCAAACATGCCAAAGTATCCACCTCTGTGAATGAAGGCATTAATTTTCATGACTATGTCATTCATAAAAATAGGGAATTCCCTTATACTTATTTGTGGAGTTGCAACGTCATGTCCATTTGTGGTCGCATTTCTCTTGTGTCGCAACATCATGTTTATTTGTTGAAAGATTGCTTTTTTTTTCGTCGTTGGTATTGTTACTTGTATAGGTTGAGAAGCCATTTGAAGAACCACTTGCGAAATGGTTCACCGCTAGGCCTTTAGTGCCTAAAACGGATACCTATACGCATGAAAGTGGTATGAAAGACTTGAAGAACCACTTGTGAAACGGTTCACCGCTAGGCCTTGGCCTAGAAGGGATACCTATATGCATGAAAGTGGTATGAAGACTTGAAAAACCACTTGTAAAACAGTTCGCCGTTAGGCCTTGGGCCTAGAACGAATACCGATACGCATGAAAGTGGTACGAAGACTTGAAGAACCACTTGTGAAACGGTTCGCTGATAGGCCTTGGGCCTAGTACGGATACCTATATGCATGAAAGTGGTACGAGTAGCCAGAAACAGCTGGGCGGTAGAAAACCAATATTTTGATTAATTTTGCTTCACGCTTCTCCCTTCTTTATTATTTGTTTTGCCTGGGCGCTGCTTTGTTTGCTGATTTCCTTCCTGAAAAAGAATTTAACTTTGTATTTTCTTTTATTTTCAGGTGATTTACAATGGTGCACCTTAAAGAATTTCAGTGTGAAGACAAGCTTCTTCTTTCCATCATGGATAAGGAATATGACAAATCCCAGTCAGGGAGTTACTTCCGAATCTACCGTTCTTTGAGGATGCCGAAAGGTAATCAGGTGCCTGCTGTAGAGCCATCATCCTTTCCTTATAAGTTCTCCATTCGAGTGGAAAAGGGCACGGAAGATGGTTCAGTTGGGTACTTCCTGCGGAGCGCATATCACGACAAGTCCAGCCTTCTCACCGAATTCCTTATGCTCGGGCGCCGCATTATATCCAAACAATCTAAATAGGGCCCGAACATGCTTCTTTATGGCGATTTTGGCTACATTTCCTTGTGCTGGAAATGGACAAAGCACGTGCTATCTTGTTTCGAGGCGCGCCTACGGAGATATGCCCTATACCAAGCAGTGTATGCCTCACTTTACTCTGACAGCCATGACATGCATGTTTTCCACGCCTTTTATGAGAGTTGGTGTCCTACCACCAACACTCTTCACACCATATCTGGAGACATGTCCATCTCCTTATGGGATTTGCACAGGCTTCGCGGACTCCCAATAAGTTGCAAGATCTATGATGAGACTGTCCCTAGTCTCCAAGCCTTTGAGCATCGGGATAAGCAGAATTTGAGGACTATGCCATCTTCCTATAAATTCCTGTTTACTGCTTGTAGATACTTAGAGAAGATGCCTATCTGTGAGAAAGGCGTCTGTTCTAAGGCTCGGATTGATTTCTAGTGTAAGAAGAAGCTCATCAATCACTCGCCAACACAGTGTCGCCCTCGTAGCTCGACTCCCACAAGGACGCAAAATCCTAGTGGTTAGATTTAGCCCCAAGATCTTTGTTGGAGTCGTAATGAGTTAGAAGTCTTTAGAAGCTTGGGGGTTCCCAAAGAGAAGAGGGAGAGCACCTATCTTACCGCGTTCTTATCATGTTGGCTATGTGTTTTTGTACTTCCTGAGACCTGAAAGAACTTCATTCGCACGGGCACTTTTGAGGTTGCCAGTATGATGGCGTTTGGTACTACTTTTAGTCTGCAGTCCCTGTGCTGGCCAGCATCTACCGTGGCTTTAATGGGATTACTAAGGTTGTGAAGCCTTCCTATTCATGGTCATTCTTTCCCTGCTACTGTCTCCACGGATTGCTCGCCCACTATTTCAAGACTCACCATGTATTATAGCCTCTCCCTCTGGGTCCTTTGATGGCGTGCTAATCCGGGTCATAAATAATGCGCAGCGACAATGGGGATGCTTGCGAGCTTATATATGAGGGCAGATTCTCTGACCTGGGCTGTCTAATGCTAGAAAGGAACCGATCAGAGACTCTCATCGATGATAGAAATTTGGATGGGGATAAGTCAGGCTACTTGATCTCTTTTCGAGATAGTTTCCTTCCTATTCGTTGGGGCGTGACCTTCTATGTCAAACCCTACAGCCCGCATCGGTTTAGCAGGCAGTTTGGGTTCTACCAGGGGATTCCTGGAGTACTTCTCGAGGATCCTTGCACCCGGGAGGTGTCATATGAGAACGCCCTTCTTTATTGGAAGCGGCTCCTCTTCTTAGGGACTACGTCTCAGGGCATTCTTCCTTATCGCTCCTTGGCATTAAGTCAACACATCTCCTCAGCTTACAAGATTTGGTGGCCCAAGGTGACTATTAATGACCTTCGATCTAATGCTTCAATCTTGTAGAAGAGTACAGAAGAAAATTCATCCAAGCAAGACAAGAATACAGAGGCTGGCTCATCGAAGAAGGCCAAGGGGAAGAAAGGACAGGATCCTGTGGCCGATTTAAATGCTGAGGGCCCGGAGTCTAGTAATGATGCATATGGGTCCCTAAGAGTTCACCTTGCTAATAGAAAGCAAAGTCTGGTGCCGGGTAGTGACAGCGAGCTAGTGTCCGAGGCGAACTTCTAACATGGGGTGCGCAAGAGGCGTGAGACTGTGATCCCCAGGGATGCTAGCGCCAACCTTGGGGATGACTTTTTTTATGACGTCCAGTGCTACTCAGGCGAGCCAGCCAATTTTAAGGACGTATGCACCCTTCCTTCGCCTTTTACTATCATTTTCTTTTCCCTTGTTGCTTTGGTTTTGATTAGGATGGAATGATTCCATACTTATTTTATTTCAGCGCTCTCTCTCTCTCTCTCTCTTTTTTTCATATTAGGGAGTTTGACCTAGCATAGGAGGCTACACCCATTGTCGACGAGCAGTTACTCGAGGATGTTAGCCGTGCTGCTAAATCTTCTACCCCCAAGGCAACCCCAAGCATTGATAAGAACATTGAGATTATGAGGAGGCAAACATCACCTCACAAGGTTGGGAGTTCAGCTTCTAAGGGAATAGAGGCCTTGTGTGCATAGGCTAACTAGAGCTAGCATTTTGTTGATGGGCCTAACTCTCTTGAGGTAGCCACAAGGGGGTTACTCTTCACTGCCGCCGATGTTGGCACTCCTAGGGGTTCGAAATGCCTCTTGTGTAGGTGCTCTCTCTACTACTTCTTTCTATCCCGGACTTGGCTCCCAAAGTATCTTCACTACCGCCATACTAGTGATGAGGTCCAAGCACTTGACCAGTTTGAAGCATGTAAAATTTGATAAAGTAAAGGAAAACCTTCAAGGTGCCCCAATGATTTATAAAGGGATTGAGCGGCTTTGTGGAGACACGATCCCTTTGAGGAAGAAGGTGGAAGATTATGGGAGTGTTGTATCGGCTTCCTTATTAAAGAAAGCAGCCTCCTCATGCTGCCACCCAGATGATGTGGCAAAGGAGAAGGCGTTGTGCACTGAGTAGGTCGATCTTGTGAGCTCACTCCTTGCCACAGCATGTGCATATCTTGGTGCCTCGACCAAGAAACTCAAGGGAGTGGAGCGGAAGATTGCCGATTTAGAGGACGTGCTTTGTCTTGTAAGGGAAGAGGAGCACCAGCTTAAGGGTGATGTCCAGGTCCAATCTTCCCTCGTGGAGGCTACCGAGCAGGCAGTTGATGTGAGATCCAAAGCTCTTGCCGACCTCGAGATGGTGCCCACTCTTTTGCCTGATGATGCCCAAGAGTTAGAGAGGCATGAGCAGGTTATGCTAGCACTGTAATCCTCGCTAATCCTCCATACTTAGATGGACACCAATTGATGTATCGCTCAGCTTGTTTTGTTCTCTCTCTCTCTCTCTCTCTCTATTTTTTTTTTTTTTATAACAAGCATTTGTAATGGACTTTGTGTCCTCCTTTATATGAAATTTGATTGCCGCCCTGCTATGCCTCTTTTATTATGTTTGACTGTACTTGGTATTTTGTTTAACAAACTACCTATATACTTATGGAAACATTGCAATTTCCAATAAGATCAAGTTGTCACGTAGTTCAATAAAATAAATTTTGTATATACTTAGTTTATTGTACACAGTTTATACTCTCGCGGCCAGGAGTATTATAACAATTTTTTTGTTTGAGTTTATTTTTGGCGTTCACAATTTATACTCTCACGGGACAGAAGTATTACAACGGAATTTAACTTGAAGGAATGAGCAGTTTAGGCTCTTACTTAGGAGCTTTATAACATCCTACTTCAAGGATAATAGCGCTTCAAGAACTTACCATTTATAGATCCTACCCGAACCCTTTGTCCCTCTACTATCTTGTAAGGGCCATTTGAGTATACCTTATAGACAACATAAGGTCCTTCCCATTTCGGAGTGAATTTGCTTCCTGTCTTGTGGGTCATGATGATTGGCCTTTTTAGCGCAAGCATCTAATCTCCAACTTGGAACGAGCGTGGAAGAACCTTTTTGTTAAACACTCTTGCTAGACGAACCTTCAGCTCAGCTAACCAAAGCTTGTGATTTTCGTCTTCCAGCAAACTTTCCTGTAAGGTGATGCACAGAGGCGGGATTGATCCAACGACATAGAGCCCCATGCCTCAAAGGGCTAGGATACAACTGTTGGGTGAAGAGGTTCTGGAGGTTGATGTATGAAGTTGGCATGAAGTTGGCAAGTATCACACCTCTTTGCATAATTTATGCAATCTTGCGCTATAGTGGGCCAGCAATAACCCATCCTTTTAATGCGATCATGTAGCCTAGGCCCTAATTGATATGCTCCACACACACTTGAATGAGCTTTCACCATTGCTTTGCTTCTTCCATATCCTAGCATCGTAACCAAATGCCAAGAAAAGAGCATCGATAGAGCGTTCCGTTGTAGTAAAGAAAATTTGGAGCTCTCCACTATATTTTCATCTTATGCCTTGGATCACTAGGAAGTTTTCCGTGCTCTAAGCCCTCAATTATAGGTTGGCACCAGTCTTCTGTATCTATTTCAAGAACACAGATGTTTGTCTTAAATTTATACCGTAAGTGCGCAGCATAGCTGTAGCTAGCAACTGGCAGGTATGGGTCGTGTCCGCAGGGAGCTTGCTTCTAACTACTCGAACTAATTTAACTACTCAATCTAGGCAATCACAATCGTGGATTTGGAATTAAACTAGGAGGACGATAACAACAAAAAGGTGAAATGAACAGCGGACTAGTGAACAACTAGGTTGGAATTAACAGCACGATTATGCTAGCTGAACCAATCACTAACCTCATCAAACAATCCCAAGCATGCATCATGAGTAGATAGATTGCCAGTTAAGCCCATCTGCTCCCTCTCTCAAGGATCGAAGACTAATCCTAGAACTGTAGTCACCTATTTTCATAGAACTGAAGTTGCAGGATTACAAGATCTATAATCTCGATCTCAATTAGAACCTTAATTATTTTCATATTAAAATCCTACTTGTCTACTAAGCCACGCTAGGTAAAGGTTCTGTCTTTCAACGCTCCCCTAAACTCGACTGAAAATGGACGAACATTCTTTCGGGCATTTCGTCGAACACCTGGTGTGCATAGTAGAAATCACGAATACAAGCATGAGAAAATAAGGGATTGGGGCTAGATTTTGATTCAACTAAACATAATCGGCTTCAATCCCAACCCAATTTGGGAGATTAGCGACAAATCATACTAACATTCAATAATTCAATCGTAAGGGAAATAGGCATGATTTAATTAAGATTCAAGAACAACAACGATGAAAGAGAGAGAGAGGGAAAACAAACTTAAATTAATCGACGACTCAAGGTAGATTGAACTTCAAAGTAACGAATTCAGTACAAGAGATGGAAAGCCAAAAACTCTGAATGGAAACCCAAAAACGTAAGAGCCAGTATGAGAAAAGAAAACTGAATCCCCCACTAAAGTAGCCCCAAGGAAAATTTAAGTCGCGACGCGGGATAGGGAAAACACGACCGTGCCACATGGCCGACCAAAACGTGCCAGGGGCTGACGCGTGGCATAGTGGTGCCACATGGCACGACCAGGCCGTGCCACATTGCTGGTTGGCTTGCTATGCCAGCTTCATGTGGCACGAACGTGCTACCTAGCATAGGGTCCCCATGCTCTATCCCTGGCGCTTCCGTATAATGTTGAGTGACCCTTTTCATGGCCTTAAACTCGCCTCCTTATCACTCTTTTCTGCTAAATATCACCCATCTTTCTGTTCCTTCAATAATGTCCCTGAAAATACAAGAAGACGTTATATGAGTGAAATACATGTAAAGGAGGCCGATTCAACCCTTCTCCCAACGCGATTAAGCTTGAAAACATGGAAGAAAAGAGGTCAAATATGGGCTAAAGTAGGGTCAAAATAGAGGTTAATCAATAGATCATGTTGACGTCTTCCTCTGAGGCTTCATCATCGGGCGAAATAACCCAGCAGCTACACACTGGAATGGTCATTTCTTGTTCTGCTCCCAGCGCCAAAGTGGTTGGAGGCTTGCAAGTGCACCAGCTATCTTGTTGGAACTCCTTGGCACGTGCTCTAACTTGACTATGTCCAACTTGTTTAGCAGGCATAATGCTTGCTTGTGATACGGGACAAGGTCTTCTTTCTTAACGTTGTTCTCATCAAGTAGTTGATTGATGACCAACTGCAAGTCACCATATATGTTGAGATTGATAATCCCAATCTCAATAGCCATTTGAAGACCTAAGCTAAGCGCTTGGTACTATGCCACATTGTTAGAGCATAACTGAGTAAGCACGAATGAATATGGGAGAATGTGCTTTTGGAGGGAGATGAAGACCGCCCCTACACCAGTGCCGTCTCGCCTAGCTACACCATTGAAATACATTTTCCAGAGAGGGAGGATATCGATATAGAACACTTCTTCCCCTGGCAAATCATCATTTACCTCTCAATCATCAGGAATTGGATTATCAGCTAAGAAATCTGCCAACGCTTGCCCCTTAACTGCTCTTTAGGTACATAAACAAGGTCGTACGGCTTTAAGATGACAACCCATTTTGCCAGTCGCCCATTTAAGATTGGCCTAGACAAGATGCACTTGATGGTATTAGCTTTGGAGACCACTTGCACTGTATAGGCCTGCCTGCAACGTCTATGTTTCTGAATGGCAAAGATCAGCGACAAGCACATCTTTTTAGTGGTGGAGTACTTTGATTTAGCACCAACCAACGTACAACTTAAGTAGTGCAGGGAGACTTCTTTTCCTTCCTTATTTTCCTTTACACATAAAGCTCCTAAGGATCTTTCCTGAGCTGCAATGTATAGTCTGATAGGCTTGCCAAGGATGGGTGCCCCCAACACCGAGGACGGGACAAATACTCCTTTATTTTCTTGAAAGCCGTACGACATGATTCGTCCCATTTAAATTGTGCACCCTTTTTCATAAGGTGACTAAAGGGATGGCAACGTCCTGCAAGATTTGAGATGAATCTTCGGATATATGCCAAGCGACCTTGAAGTCTGCGAAGCTCCCTGAGATTCTTAGGCTCAGGTATCTCTTGGATTGCCTTGATCTTCGATTGGTCAATCTCAATCCCTCGATGATGAATGATGAAGCCCAAAAATTTTCCAGAGGTGACACCAAATGCGCACTTGAGTGGGTTCATCTTCAATTAACATATCCGTAATCACTCAAATATTAGATGAAGATCTTATAAGTGATCTGCCCTCTTTTTGGACTTGACCACCAAATCATCGACGTAGCACTCGACTGTTTTGTGAAGCATATCGTCAAAAATTATTTGCATTGCCCTTTGGTAAGTTGCTTCTGCATTCTTAACTCCGAAGAGCATCACCTTATAGCAAAGAATGTCTTTAGGTGTGTGGAAAGCTGTGGCCTCTGGTGCCATTAGAATCTGATTGTATCCTGCGGTACAATCCATGAATAATAACGTTTCATGCCTTGTGGTTAAGTCGATCATGAATTCTGTGATAGGGAGCGGGAAATCATCTTTTGGACAAGCATCGTTGAGATCCCAGAAGTCCACAAAAATACGAAGTTGCTCATTTTTCTTCCTGACAGGCACGATGTTTGTGATCCATGTTGGGTACTTGACCTCGCAAATGAATCCTGCCTCTATGAGTTTGTTGACCTCTTTTTCGATTTTCGGTACCAACTCTGGGCAAAAGCGTTGTTCAGGTTGCTTCTTAGACGAAATACCCCTTTTGATGGATAGGTGATGGACTGCGACCTTTGGGTCCAACCCGGACATTTTTTTATAACTCCAGGCAAATGTATCCTTGTACTCCGACAGGAGTTCCAAGTACTGCTTTTCCTTATCGGGTGTAAGTCATGAGCTTACGTAGATAGGATAAGGCTCTTCATTGGCTCCAAGATTCAATTCTTTCAACTCATCAACTGTAGCCTACGCCCCATCTGCGAAAGCCTCAGGGGTTTTTGCTACCTCTATCTCTGAGTTTGAGTTATCACATTCATGGGTTGTGATATGATTGGAAGAAACAACTTTTTCTTCCCCCGCCTCCTTGCTAGAGTTAGAGTTGTTTTGTTGACCTGTGAAGACCATAGTACGCCTCTTTACTCTTAATGAACCATCCGTCTTAACATCCAAACTGGAGAAATGCTTTATATAAGAAGGGATAGAGCTCTGAACTTCATTTATCACTCTCAGGCAGCTAAACTCAAAAATTTTTCTCCAGTTGAAGCCGTGAGCGTGAAGACTTTTCACTAGTTTTTAGTCTAGCAAAAACTAAATGCTTGGCTGGTGAACATCTTTGATTTTGTTGAAAATAGAGATTTTGTGGTCTTTTCCTTTTCTTATACAGGTGAATACTGACGGAAGTTTCTTTAAAGTGGATGGTTGTAGCCTATCAAACACAGAGGACTTTGGGTTATGTGAAGCACTTTCATCTTCACTCTCATCTACCTCTTCAGTTGAGATGTGCTGAATCGCCACCTTCTTATCCTTTTATCGCCCAGAGATTCTGGCTAGCTGTGGTGGCATAAAACCTAGCCCAACTTTAAAGACGCCTACTGAACCTCCCTGCTCCTGAATCTTTCTCTGGATTTCAGTAAGTCCATGAGGCATGCCTTTGACTACCTTTCTTAAGGTAGCTAGATTTTGAAAGTCATAGCAAGCCTTTTCCATAAGCTTGTAGGCATTAGGATCAAATCCTTCCTTAGTCCGCATACTTGGCAACTTATCGCCTTCTTTAGAAGAGACGACAAACCTTGAAATAGGGGGTCGACTTACCTTAGCCTGCCGTATCTTAGGAGTTGGAACTGTTATACCTTCTTTTAAGGAGGTTATGCTAGCTCTCTCACCCTTAGTAGCTTTGGTCTCGATGCTACTGTTTGTGCACTTGCCAAAGGGCGATTCGCCCTCCTCACGGTAAGAGTTAGATATGTACCTTAAAATTGTTGGCATTGATCCCATTGAAGCGGCAGCTGGTTTAGCAACTTGTTCAATACGAGAAGTGGTGTTGCACTGCTTACTTGCTTCTTTATCAAGCTGTTGCTTAGAGAATCATCTTTTCTTGCCCGAGGGCCCTTCTTTGCAGCACCTTTACCTGTGGAAGAAATGGTTAACGGCATGATTTCCTTAGGTGCAGTACCTTCTTTGAAAAACCTCGCGTCTGCAAAAAGAGACTCATCGTTAGTGAAGGGCTTGACATCCCCATTTATTTTCTTTTCTCCGTCTCGGTAGTACTTAAGGCACTGATGTAAAGTGGAAGCCACTATACCACGCTCATGAAGCCATGGTCGCCCAAGTAATAACCTGTAGGAAGTCTTAGCATCGATTGCATGGAAGATGGAGGATGTCGATAAATCTCCCATTATTAGTTCAATGCAAATCATGCCGATTGCAAGCTGGCCTTCAAGGTTGAAGCCTTAAATTATCATTTGGCTCTTAGACAATTCTTCCAATGTTATGCCTAGATCGTTTATTGTAAACTTAGGCATGATGTTAACGGCTGACCCCCCGTCTACGAGAATGCGCCTGACTTTCTGCTCCCTAATGTAGTCAGTCACAAAGAAAGGACATTTGTAAGTAGACCTGTCAGTTCGGGCAGGCGGGTTAAATACGGGTCGGGTGTTTTCGGGTTTGGGTAAAATACGGGTCGGGTGTATTTTGGGTTCGGGTAAAATACAGATGGGTGTATTTCGGTTTTACGGGTTTCGAATCAACCCAACAGGTTTAGAGCGCCTTTTCTGTGAGTTATTTTTCTTTTTTTAAAATCAAAAATTATGTATATTTATTGCTCAAAATTGTTAGCATTTAACGAAAAGGCATAATAATTATAGTTTCTAAAAATAATATTAAAAATATTCAAACTTTTTATTATAATACATGAACATATTGAATAGGCTGGCAAAAAGAATCAAGCCCCACTAAGTTTTGAGTATATCGAACCGTACATTGAAAGAAGGTCAATAGCGTGTCCGCCATTCATAAGGCAACCCGTCTAGAGCATTTAAATAGGCTATAGCTACTTGACCGCTAATAACCTATTTAATAATTTAATATTTTTATTAACTTACATACCAACGTCCAATTAGGTAAAACTTTGTTAATGGGCCGACCCCAATACGCATACGGTTAACTGTTTTCCTACCACTAACATCGAAGTTCAAGACTAGTTAGAACGAAACCAAATTAAATTAATTAAAAGAAGTGCAAGATATTATCTTGAATTTATAGCATTAAAAATTTAAATTATTACAAATTAATTAATTTAAAAAATAATTAGACAAATTTGTTTAACTCATATAATGGTATGACTTACGCATCTTTAATGCTTGTCTTCTTTTAAATGAACTTTTTTTAAAAGATTAGATAATTATTTCATGCACTTTTACACCCATTTTTAACCTTTCTTTTCATTTAAAAGTTGCATACGATATTATTTTTAGAGAATGGAGAAGAAAAAAAAAGTTTATTATTGTTTAATTTGTAAATAGATGCAATGGTTACATAATGTCTATTTAAAATATATTCGATAAAAGTGACTGACCAGTTTTGCACAGAGGGATAAATTAGAGAAAAATCAAAGACTAAGTATATCATGTTCGGGTCAAGCGGGCGTTCGGGTTTGACCTGCTAATTTGTTGGTTTTTTGGGTTCGGTTTATTTCGAGTTCGAGTCGAGAAAATCGTGTTCAAAACCCAAAATTTTTGGGCAGGTCGGATCGAGTTTTCGGGTTGGGTCAATTTTTGCCAGGTCTAGTTGTGAAACTTGGATCCCAACAATAAATCATCGTCAGTGGAAGTGTGTGGTATTGCAAGAGGCACATCGAGCAGGGCTTTCTCTTGATCCTCCTACATCCTTAACTTTATCAGCGTAAAGTTCTGGGTGTTGTAAGGCAGTAACAACATGTTGGCGCATCTTGTCAGGCAAACAAAAGATTTGCCCCCAACCCATCTGAGTTGACAAAGCCTTCAGGACAGTTAAGGTCTTCTCAACTATTCTGGGAGATTCCTTTTATCCGTCACTTCCTTCGTCTTCCTCTTCTTCAAGCTCAGAACATGAGGTCATGTTGACTGCAACTTTCTCAAAGAAGCCTATTGGGAAGAACTCCTCAAGTGTAACAGGGACACGCGGCTCCTGCTCAAGGAGGACAATAGGTAGAGTTTCGTACCTTTTGACGCTCTTGGATTTCTTCTTATCTTTTGAATGATGAGGGCTCTTCTTTCTTCCTTGTTTCTTCCTATGGCGGAGAGGTAGGGACTGCACTTGACTTTGCTTCCTTGGCCTTCGGTGAATGACAAGAGTTCATCCCTCTTCATTATTATCAGCTTTGTCAGAGACATCCATAAGGAGATCAGTCTCTATCAAGGGTCTTTTGGATTTAATTGGAACCACCACAGGCTCCAAACTTCCGAATTGAATTGTAATTAATTTCTCCCCAAGGGAGGAAATCAATTCAGTGTTTACTCTACAATGAAGTCGAGTATGCTTTTGCTCTTAGCGCGTTGAAGAGCACTCCAGCTGGGTGAAAACATGATTTGTCTCGACAGTGTCATCCAAATCCAATATTATTTTCCCACCCCGGGCAAGTTGCATAATACGCTCCTTGAACGTAGTGCATTTCTCAAGAGGGTGACTAATCACCCTATGATACCGACAATATTTTGGGTCGGTAACCTTTTTAGCTTCATCAAGGCATTTTGACTCTGGAAGTTCGATAACCCCATTTTGAAGGAGATCATCAAATATTCCTGACAAGTCTAAGTCAGGGAAGGTATATTTCTTCTCTTGCAGTTCCTTCAACGTAAGACGCTTCGTTCCAGTATCCTTAGAGAACCCACTTTTTTTGCTTTCATACTTGGATTTTCCGGAGACTCGAACTAATTCCCCAGTTGAAGCAGCTATGGATTGTTTGTTTGAGGACCTTGAGGACTTGGAATTTTTCTTGAATTCATCCTTGTTCTTTCTAGAATCAGGTAAGGAAGAAGATTTACTACAGGGACTTGCAATTATCATCTCCATATCATGAGCTTTCGTTGCCAATTCCTGGAAGGTCCTTGGCTTACTCATCTGCAAGACATATAGTAAATCCCACTCCATATCCTGAGCACACATTTTGATGGCTGAAGCTTCTAGCAGACAGTCTTGCACTCGAGACTAAGGGATCTCCAGTGATTAGTGTAGTCAGGAACTGGCTCGTCCTTCCATTGTCTAGTGTTTGTTAGCTCTGTCATTCTAACAACACATTGGGTGTTGTAGAACCGATTCAGGAACTCCTGCTTCATTTGTTCCAAGCTATCAGTGGACTTTAGCTATAAGTCTGTATACCAGTCGAATGTAATCCCTTTTAGAGTATAGGCAAACAGATTTATCAGTCTGTCTCCCTCTGTGCCAGCATTATTGCACGTCTCAATGAAGTAAGCGATATGCTGTTTGGGGTTGCCCTTACTATCGAACTGGTTGAACTAGGGAGGCTGATAGCCATGGGGCATGCAAAGAGTATCAATCTTTGTATAGGGTTTTGTATACAAGTGAGTCTTGTGAGACTCTCCTCCCAGCTGAGCCTTGACAGCATTTGCTATCAAGTTCTGAATCTACTCAACCGACATCGAACCTAAAGAACAGTCCTTCTTTACCTTGCGCTCGTTGTCAGATTCTTCGTTGTGGATGGACTCTTTATCAAAGTCTTTAGCGCCTGAACCTTTGTTGGAGACTTTAGAGAACTTCTTTTTCCGCTTCTTCGTTAGCTCAGCAATCTGGCCGTTCTGGCGCTTGATTTGGGCGTCCTTTTCTACACTCTCTTTAGAGAGCCTATCTAGGGTAGCCTTTATGCTTGCCAGTTGTTTTTCGAGGTTAGTAGCCGCTGTCACCATAACTGGCATGACGATAGTGTCAAAGGATTCAACTTCAGCATGCGAGGAAAGTGATCCCTCTAAGGATGCCAAAGAGGAATCGCTACTCAAATAACCATTATCTTCAAGATTGAGGGGTTGGAAAGCAGGGTTGGTGAGGGTTTGGAGTTCATCCATCCCATGCGGATTTGTTTGCGGCATGATGATGCCAGCAACAGCGTTTTGCTTCAGTACATTTGAAACGATTTGATTGACTCCATCAGATATCTTGGAGCTGAGATTTTGGATCTTATGTGACTGTGATGGCGTAGCTAGAACTGATTGCTCTTGGTTGATAGCGGTAGCAGCCTTTGTCATACTTCTAGTCATAACACGACCAGATGCAGTGCTGGCAGTTGATCCCTGAGATGCAGATCGGACAGCTTTCCTTGAAGATTTGGTGATTGCGTTCTTGGGGGTCATGTCATCTTCGAAGGACTGTAGAGTTTGTACTTTGGGCAAAGAGATGAGAGGTAGAGGTAGTCCCCTTGAGCTTGCCAAATTTTGTAAACACAAATTATAAAGATTGAATTTTTATATATTGATTTGAATGAATGGGTACAATCTGTATGAATACAATAATCCTCTAATTTTTTCTCTTTTAAGGATGGATTTTTCAACCTTTGAATCATGGGAACAGGGTCCTATTTATAGGAAAGCCTCCCCCTCCCTCTTGAGAGTCAAGATGGGCCTTAACTTGGGTTTTGGGCCTGAGCCTTTCAATTAGGCCTCACTCTGGATTGCTTTGACTTTCATTTACTTTGAATTTGACTTTGACTTTAACTGGGGAGTCTCCCGAGTATGGACTGAGCATTGACTTGGAAGTCGCCTCGAGTTTTGACCGGACTTTGACTTAAGAGTCGTTTGATGTTTGACTTGGGAGTCGATTTAGACCTTGAGCTTTGACTTTAACCTTTGATTTTGACTTTGACCTTGACCTGATTTCGACAGTGCCTTGACTTGGACGTTGTTTGGGCTTTAGGTCGTGACTTGACTCGATAGTCATCTTGAGTCTCAATTTGGGTTTTGACTGAGCCTTGACTTGGAAGTCATTTGAGCTTCGTCTTGGGCTTGAGTTGTGAGCCTTTTTGGACTTGACTTATGAGTTTTTTGGATCTGATTAAATTAATTAAAAAGGTTGGTTCAATTAATTAATTTGACTTTATTTTGGTAGGGCACGAACAAATTTTTAGTGCCTACCACTAAGCCACTAACAAATAAGTTTAAACGCAAATCCATACTTCAAAATTTCGACCAAGGTGAGATATGAAGAGTAGGGGTAGATTCATGTGTAACTTAATAGTTAGAAATATCTTCTAGGTGAAAAAATTGTTTCAGAATCCACTCATAAAACTGATACGCATAAAAATTCTCAAAGTGGACATCATTATACCAAAATTTTCGACCCATCAGTGAATAAGGGGTGTTAACTATAACCACGTTATCTTTGAATTATGGAAAAGTTAGTTCTGTTGCCCTCTAATTCTCAAGTGCTGCAAATAGCAACACCTAACATGCAACCTGTAATAGTGTAAAGGTTCTGTTCTGAGAAAGAAGAGCTGGCCGTGATGGTGCACACTTTCAATGATTATATTTTTCTGAATTTCCAGTTTGATCTATTGGGCATTCCTCTCCTTGATGCCTGATTAAGCTTGTACAACCTTTTTATTAATTCCCAGTGTATGTGCGGCAGAAACGAATGACGATTGTCAGAAAATAGGCATGTGATTTCCTTTTTCTTTTCCTTCTTTTTCTTGCAAGTTCTATCTGTTGCCATTTTCTGTTCCCTAAAAGCTACAATTAGACTGTCATCTTTTAATGCTCATGCCTACTGTGCAGATACTATTGTTTTTCTCCTGCATTTGCAAACATTAATATTGTATTTGTAACCATTTTCCTTCGTTATTCTTTCATATTTCTCTTATAATTTCTTTGTCATTCCAACAATATGAAAGGAAAAGACGAAAGAAGGCAGTTTGATACTGAGTTGATCCCAAATTAATAAAATCGATTTAAACACAAAATCATATCTATTCAAAATTTAGCCCGTTAATATTGATGTGGTATATTCTTGACTATTTTTTGAAAGAAAGCAATATCAAACCCACAAGTTAAACACAATTCGATTGATATTTCGTCAACTTATTTTGACCTGATTTTAATGATCTCAATAGATGAATTCAAACCTAATTTTTTTTATTAAATTTGGATAAAATAATTTTACATAACGCTAAATCGAATTTGCGTTGAATTCGAGGTGACCTACTTCAGTATTAAAATGAATAGAGGAATGCCAGGCGGTTAGGCGTTGCCCATGTCTTCGGTCACATGGACAATTTTCAATTCCCTTCTTCCTTGAATCCGGTAAAAGATGAGTAAGTGCAATTTCTTTGGTCTAACATGGAATGTGGGCTTGTCAGAATGTGAGAAGGAATTTGCAGTTCCCCTGTTAGATTGGGTTGTATAACTTGTTGTGTTCACTGCATACGCAAGTAAAACCTGTCCTCCCTTCCAATCACCATTTCTTCCTTCTTCTTATATATATACGCTTTTTTTAAAAAAAATAAGCAGGGCCCCTGTTAGATTCTTATCTGAAGAGCGATCCAGTGAGTCAATCGGTCCGGAGGAGAGGGGAACAACTAGTTCAAACGAAAGCCCCAAAGCCTCCCGACCTCCGTCTCCCAAAAACTTAGCAAATAGAGGTCTCCACCCGCTAGATTTAAACTTAGGTGAGGAGTAGGAATGGTAGTGGGTTTTGGACCTGATCTAGGCTCATTAGAGCCGATCCAAATTAGATTGTCTGGGTCCAATTAAATGAGACCTAACAGGCCTTAAATGGCATGGGTCCAAGGAACGTGGGTCGAGTCTAATTCTTGATATAAAAAATTCAGACCCGACCCAAGACCCATTTAAAACCCATTAATTTTTTTAAAAAAAATAGTGGCAAATACAATTGGCTAAAGTAATTCTAAATCAATAAACCCTAAAGTCAGTTTGCTTAATGTCGTTCTTGAAAGAAGAATTATTATGTTATGTTTATGGACTTTGTCTTTATGATTTGTACTAAAACAATATCTTTGGTGTGTAGCACATAAGTAAGAATACTTAGTTGTGATATATGTTTCTAGAATGTTTTTTATTAAATATCATGTGTTTTAAATTCAACAATTTGTATTTAGAATGTGATAATTCACATTAGGATGTGAAAAAAATAATATTTAATGTGAAAAATAATCAGGACTTTTTTAGGACCTGTGGACCCGCCATACCCATAAATCTAGGTCTGGGTCCCATCATTATAGACCTAATGGATCTGGGACTGGTCTAAGTTTAGGTCTAAAAAAATTCAATGGCTCTAGACCCAATTCAGACACGATCCATCGCCATCTATAGTGAGAAGAATCAGAGGTACACTAAGATGCCAAATGTGTAGTTGCCCTTTCACCATTCCACTCGCCCCTCTCTATCAAGATCAAAAGAAAGCAAGAAACAATCCCACACACACACACACACACACACACACACACATATATATATATATATATATATATATATATATATATAGTTATTTTAGGTTTTAGACTTGATTTTTAAAGCTGATTATTAAATGTATTGTTAATTTCTTTTTGAATTAAAGCTTAGTTTTCATTTGAAGGCATTTAAAACTTGATTTTTTTTTTGTTGAACAATGTTCACATAAATGTAAGATTACAATAGGAAAACAAATAATGTATATGAACTGTTGTTTGGATTTATTTATTTATATTATAAGTTACAGTTCTTCAAGTACCAATAAAACACTAATTATTCTAGCCAAAACTTAATAGGAGTGAATTCAATATATGAACCTATAAATTGTACCAGTGAAATGTAGAGCAAATCAAAAGTCATTAACTAAAGCTAAAATTTTGGAGAATTTAGCATAAAAAGGGATTACATGGTTGAGTGGATTTATGCATTGATTCTTTTCTTTTCTTCTTATTTCATTTAGCTTCCTTCATTTCTTTTGAATATTTTCAGTGATAATATACTATAGATGGTAGTAGAATTAGATTTTTTTTTTTTTAGTACTGCATTTGTCTTTGTTTGTATCTACTCTTCACTATCTTAATCTTTTCAAATACTACATCGTTAGCTATAGGTTTTGCAATTTTATTTGACATTTGTTTGGATTTATTCACAATTTGGTGTTTGATTCTTATTATATGTCTCCATCCAAACTTTTACATTTTATATGTTTTCTTTTCAATTGTTTTTTTCTACTTATGAATAAATTAATCAAATCAAATTGGCATTGAATTTACATTTGCAATACAAAATCATGAACTAAACATATTACGAATATTAAACTCATAGATTCAAAGGCATAAAATTTAAAACAAGCCCGTTCCAAGCACGGACTTAATACTAGTTAATGACAATAAGAAACATTAGCCAGAGTAATATAAAAGAAAGAGGGACGCACAAGGAATAAAAGATAAACGGTGAATAGGTGTTGCTTACTTCGAGTTTATATCGCCCATGTAAGTATAAAAAATGTGTTAATGTCTTTCTGCTGTTTGTCCCCGAAAGAGTGCAACTTGTTCGGCTAATCAGCTTCCTTTTCAATTGCATGTTTCCACATTCATTACCATTCCTAGAATTCTTCTTAGCCATTCCACATAACTGTTTCTGTTCTTCAACCGCCCTTGTATTCTCTATTACAATCTTTCCGAAACTTGGAAATTGTGTTAATGGTTCTTGTCTCAACTTAGAAAAACCCGTCTTTGTTGATATTGTACTTTATTTCTGTTGATTGCACAAATTGGCAATATAATTTAGCAAGGGCAACCACCCAACTTGTTCAAAACGGATTTTTTTAAAATCTTGTTTTTGAGAAATATGCAGGTGATCAGTCTTATCCTTGGCAAATAAACAAGAATATTTTCGAAAGAATTGTAAAAATATTTAACAATTGAAAGAAACTGAAACAAGGCTAGCCATCAAGAAGAAGGGAATTAAAGTACATGTAAACTAAGGATGAGACAATAATTCAAGAATCAAAGGTATTCAAACGTTACTTATGTAAGAAGAAGCTAAATAAAATATTCGGACGCTAATTATACTGTAGGTAGGGTCGACAATACAAATTCTATCTTAAAAATTTGTAAACAGAAGCAAATCTTTAGTATTGAGCTTGGATCCTTAATCTGAAATGATGAGGTCATTTTGAATATGATCTTCAGATCATAGAAAAGAAAGAAGGAGAGAGAAAAGAGAATTGGAGAGATAGAAACTATTTCTCATTTATTCATCTTGTTTGTTCAATTCTTTCCACATTTTGCCTTATATGACAGTAGATTTGTAACAAGAATGAAAACAGACTCATAAAAAACTTGCCACCTCAGCTTGTGTAATTACCAACCCCTTCTCAAGTGCCTATTGCTCTCATCACTGCCCCTCAAGTTGGAGTTGTGTACAAAGCAACAAGTCCTAACTTGGACAACAACAATTGATATTAAGCAGTAGAAACAACCTTAGTGAAGAAATCAGCAACTTGTTCTTTTGTAGAAACATAGGAAGGAAAAATTTGACCAGCTTGCAGCTTCTTTCTCTGACATAATGACAATCAACTTCAATATGTTTTGTTCTTTAATGAAAAACTGGGTTGTTTGTAATGTGAAGTACAGCTTGGTTGTCACAGAAAAGAGTGACAGGTTCCAATCTGGGCATGTGGGTCTTTGAGCAAGCTCAGCAGCCATGTAATTTCACAGCATATAACAGCCATGGTCCTGTATTCAGCTTCACATGAAGACCTGGCCATGACATCTTGCTTTTTAATCGTCCAAGATATAGGGGAATCACCAAGTAATATGTAATAGCCAGTAGTAGATTTCCTGGCCATGGCAAAACTAGCCAATTCAGAATCTGTATAAGCTATACGTTGAAGTGCAGAAGATCGAGAGAAACAAATGCACTGCCCAGGTGCCAGTTTTGTGTATCTGACAGCATGCATGAAAGCTTGCCAATGACAGTCAGTAGGTGTTTGCATGAATTAACTGAGCAGCTGAACACTGAAATTAATGTGTGGCCGAGTAATAGTCAAATAGATAAGCTTGCCAATGAGTCGCCTGTACCTATGAGGATCCTCTATTGGTACTCCTATGTTAGCATCAAGTTTGGTATTTGGATCAAGAGGTAATCGTAAAGGTTTGCAGTCCAACATTTTTAGCTCATCTAGTAGATCAAAAGCATACTTCCTTCGACACAGCACAACACCCTGATTTGTGTGAGCCCCTTCAAGGCCCAAAAAATATCATAATTCACCAAGATCTTTCATGTAAAAGTGGGAACTAAGGAAGTCTTTGAACTCAGCAATAACTGAGTCATTGTCACCAACAACCAGCATGTCACTCACATATACCAAGACTGCCAAATAGCTCCCATGATGTTTTTTTAAAAAACAAGTAGTAATCAGCCTTAGACTAATGAAAGCCAAAGTCAAAAAGAGCATTAGAAAGCTTTGAGAACCACTGCCATGGGGCTTATTTAAGGCCATACAAGGATTTGAGTAATTTACATACTCAAGATTTGCTTCCCCTTTCATAGGAAGTGGAAGAAGAACAAGGAAAAATCCTGTTCCCAGTCTCAGTGTAACCAAGTAACATAGCCATATAGACTTGTTCAAATCAGTCCCCATGCAAGAAAGCATTTGTGACATCCATTCGACACATTTTCCAGCCTTTGATAGCAGTCATAGCTAGCACTGTTCTAACTGTTGTCGTTTGAGCAATAGGAGCAAATGTTTCTTGATGGTCCAGACCATATTTTTGCTTGTTCCCGAGGACTGCTAATCTTGCTTTATGCCTTTCCACACTGCCATCTGCTTTAAATTTGATTTTAAAAAGCCATTTGCACCCAATAGCTTTTCTGCCTCTAGGGAGCTCTGTAATCTCCCATGTACCATTTTCCTCCAAAGTTTGTAGCTCTAGATTCATGGCATCACACCATCTTTGATTTGTAACAGCTTCATCAAATGTCATAGGATCTTAAGCAGCATCTATAGCAGCTACAAAGTGCTGCAAAGAAGGATCCAAGTGACCATAGCTCAGGTGTTTACTCAGAGGATACCTCCTGTCATTCCTGGCTACATTAGTAGCAGCATTTAAAGACACAAAATCCCCTAACCAATGAGGTTTTCTTCTCACTCTAGAAGGCTACCTAGATTATGACTGTATAACACGAGGAGAAGAATTGGTGCTGCAAAAAGAACCTTCAACTGTTCTGGGAAATCCAGATGAAGGTCTAGGGGAGGAATCAGCTGAAGGAGCAACATCTAATGTATCAGCTGAAATTTAATGTTGATTGGAAATAGATGAGCCAAAATCCTCAAGAATATCATGAGGCCACACTGGAATAGATATAAGTGGCTCTAGCAGTGGTTTCATGTAAGCAAGATCATTGCCTTTTTGAAAAAGGAAAATATGCTCAATGAATTTGACATCTCTTGAAACAAATACATTCTTTGTGAGCATATTGAGAAGTCTGTAGCCCTGTTGTATATCTGAATATCCCAAAACACATAAAGGACACCGATGGGTTCAAACTTATCAGTGGTCCTATGAGGATTGTAAGCAAAAGCTAAACAACGAAACACTTTCAAGTGCTCATACGATGGCAACTTGCCAAATAATACCTAAAAGGGTGTTTTATTTTAAAGGACAGGGGTAGGTAACCTGTTGATGAGATGATTAGCTATCAATACACAATCCCCTCAATATTGTAATGGCATGCCTGCATGAAACCTTAAGCTTCTAGCCATTTCTAAAACATGCCTATGTTTCTTTTCAACAACACCATTCTGCTAAGGTCTATTGACACATGATGTTTGATGAAGAATACCTTCTGAAGTAAAAAATTATCTGCATGGGTTTGAGTCAAACTCAAGTGCATTGTCTGATCTAACAGTTTGCACAAGGCTTTGAAAGTGAGTATACACAAAATTAAGAAAATTATCAAGCACTGCAAGAGCTTGAGACTTTTGTTTAAGAATATATACCCATATTGTTCTACTGTAATCTTCAACAATGGAGAGGAAATATCTAAAGTTTCATTTGGTTGGCACTCTGTATGGACCTAAAATGTCTATATGAATCAGCTCAAACAATTTTTATGACTGGAACTAACTTACAGGAAAGGGAAGTTTAGCACATTTAGCCATTGGATAAGTAATGCAAATGTCACCTTTCTCATTGTTTAAAGAAGACAATGCAGGTATGCACCTTAAGTTGGCAAGGGGTGCATGACCTAGTCTATGGTGCCACAAAGCATAAGAATTCATAGAACTGATTGTAACACAGTTTTGACTAACTTTGTTTACAATCTGTGAAGAAGGTCTAACTTCACACAGAACTTGTCCATTTGAAAGCAATATGTAACTTTGGTCTTTGACTGAGACATTAGAAAGCTAGTACAACCCTCCTTACTCTCTACCAACCCCATTTACTATCTTTGTACGTAAGTCCTGCACAACGTAGAACTCAAGATAGAAGGTCATCATACAGTTATTATCATTGACCAATTTGAAAACAGATAGCAGTCTGTACTTGAAAGAAGGCACACACAGGGTATTTGCAAGTCTTAAGCCATTATTAAGAGTAACACACCCCTGATGTGTAATTTCAGCTTTGCTACCATTAGCCACGTTGATGTGGGTGGTCTTTTTAGACAGGTGGACACCTTTTAAGTCGTCAAAATTACAAGCTATGTGATCTGTAGCTCCAGTATCAACTATCCATTCACAGGCATTGAATGAAGAACAAGAACAAAAGACACTACCTGCAAATGAGTGCTCCAGCTCATCATCTGTTTCTGACAGAGAGTGCTATGGTGGATGCTGTTGTGGAATCAACTTCAAGAGTTGTTCTATCTGCTGTGGTATTAGTCCAACACTGACTTTTCTTGGATTGTTGTCATTCTGACTCTAAGTAGCAGCTACAACTCTATTGTAATTTTCCTTGCCTTTGTAATTCTTGAAAGGTTTACTCAACTTCTTTTGAGGAAACTTTTTAGACCTTGGATGCCAACTAGGATAGCCAATTACTTGCCAACACTTTTCTTTAGAATGTCCTTTACTTCCACAAACACCATATTTCTCCTAATTACCCCTGCTATACAGGGCTGATACCTCATACTAAACCTGATTTCCTTGATTCAGTATTTCTCTTTACATTTCCTCTTGTTCAATCATACCACAGGCCATATCCACGGTTGGCAGAGGTGTCATAATGAGAATTTGACTTATCAGGGACTGATATTTTTCATCAAATCCATTGAGAAACTAAAATAGTTTCAATTCCTCTTGTTGCTTTAAGAGAACATTCAGAAAATTGGCGATATCTTCAGCCATAGTAGTGATTCTAGGTAACTCGTTCATTGCATCAAGTTCTTCCCATACTCCTCTCAGCATTTTATAATACTCACTCACAGTACTGCCATCTTGTTTAAAGGAGTACACATCTTTAATGAATTTATACTTGCGAGATCCTTGACTTAAGGAGAACCATTTTTGTAGATGAGACCAAATTTCACTAGCTGACTGTATATAGATAAGTGATCTAGCTATGGAATCAGAGACATTATTCATAATCCAAGAGATTACTAGATTATTACATGCCTCCCATTGCGTCGCCTTCATTGGATCTTCAGCAGGTTTAGGAAATGTTCCAAGCACGAAAACTAGTTTATACTTGTTAGATAGCCCTATCTCCATTTGGTGTCGCCAAGCTATATAGTTTCCAGCTCCATTCAACTTTTCTCCAACGCTGAGTGATCCAGGACCATCAGATTGGTGAATGAACAGCAGACTGTGAAGATCTGCATAGTTGACTCTCCTCCTTTGAGTAGACATTGCTAATTTTGCTTAATCAATTTGAATAACCAGGATGCTGTGAATTGAGTCTTTCACAATATAGCTTGATTAACTGGTGAATCGAGCCAATTAATCGATCAATAAAAAAAAAACTGAAGAATTTTAGGTATAGCTTGATTGTTGATGATTCAAATCAATCAATCGAAGAAGAAAGAATAGGAATCAAAAAATGAAAGATTCAATTTTCTGGCTCTGATACCATGTAAACCGATGCAAATCTATAGTACTGAGCTTGGATCCTTCATCTGAAATGATCAAGTCATTTTGAATATGATTTGTAGAGTTGTAACAAGAATGAAAACAAACTCATAACAAACTTGCCACCTCAACTTATGTAATTAACAACCCCTTCTCAGCTGCCTATTGCTCTCATCAAAATTTCCTCTAAGAGATCAAGATGGGATGATATGATGTGTAAATTCTAATCACCTCCCTCATATTCTTTTCAAATCTAGCTTTTTTTTTTTTAATCCTTTGTGTCTGTTCGTTATGAGTATATTGAATCTGCTACCTGCTCCAAATTACTCCAATATATTTCAACTTACTCAAACTTGCTAACTGCTAGTCAAGCCTGCTTTGTCTGCTCTAACTTCAATAGCAGATTTAGATATTTAGAATAGGGGTGTCCATCTATTAATGACATTACCAATAAAAAACTTATGTAATACATATTATGGTAGTTTATTTTTTATAACTAATAATAATATAGCCCACTTTTTTTACTCCAAAAAAAAAAACTATAGTATCTTTACTACTATATCTATTTTTTGCGATTTTTCGTAATTTTGAATTGATATATAAATTTTGCAAATCATAGAATGTTACAATTACATAGCATTTACTAAAACCGTTAGTTACAGAGGGAAAATCATCAACACCAAGTAATAAAACCAAAAAAATTGAGACTTAAAGTGAACCTGTCAAACATGAAATAAAACTACAAATAAGCAATTTGCACAAGTTAATCGCACCAAAAGAGGAAAAAATAAATAGCATCAAGTTTAAATCAATTATTAGTGCCAAATTAAAGAAAAATCTGCTTCAAGAGCATATTGCAACTAAACAGCTGAAAAAATAAATAATAACAATAAAGAAAGTTAAAGATATTAGAATTAGAATAAATTTAAAGTTTAAATTCCAGATAAGAGAGGCTGGGAGAGAGAGATATTTAGGGTAGGATGCATTTAATTTTATTTTAATTTTCTATCAAATTCTAACTTTATAACTGCACTTTTGATATTTAAAAAAATTAAAAAATATCACTATGTGAGTTGGATATATTTAAAGAGTATCATTAATTTTTTGAACACTAATTTAGGGGTATCCATATATATCAATATAATCACATTTAAAATAAGTCATTAAATTTTTCGGGGGATCGAGGTTTTGGGGGATCGAGGTTGTCCATGGACTCCTGTCCCCTAGTAGTGGATCCGCTCATGTCTACCTTACTTTAATCTGCTAACTGCTAGTCGAACATACTCTAACTTGTTCTAACTCACTCACAAACCTACTTTTAAACTGCTCCAATATGCTAAAGTACTAATCAAACCTACCCAAACATACTTTTTGCTAGTCAAACCTCTCAAACATATTATCTATTCATCCAATATTCTCATAAGGAACGTACCCTTTGTGTTGTTTCTCTTTCAACTTTGTCACTAAAGTATCTAACAGTCTTGTCCTAACATATCTAATTCTATCTACTCGTTTTCTATGTAATATCCAATCGTCTAATTCCATGCCAAGTTTTAAATTCATCTACTCGTTCTCTAGATAATATCCAATCGTCTAATTCCATGCCAAATTTTAAAAAATCCCATAAATACCGAACTAATGATTGGATGACGGAGGGAGGCAAAGGAGGAATTAAAAATCATCACGAGAATCTTCAACAGAATGTAAGCCGAAGGCAGATTATCGTTGCCCATACAATGACCATAAAAACTTAATTTAAGAAAACAAGTAGGGTTGGCATCATGTCGGGCAAACTGTTGTATGGTCCACTGAAGGGGGAGGGGGACTAACATTTGCATACAAAAGCCCCACGTCCCCTTCACATGCCTGATCAACTCATGACTATCGTTCTAGATTTCCTACCTATATAAACAACTTTAACCTAAATATTCTTCACCAAACAGTACCAAAAACTTCAACTCAATACCTAAACATGGCTTACCCATTTCATCCCACTAGATCCATAAGTTTTCCCCCTCGATCACTCCGAAGCTCGCTCAAGATTGATGAATCCCTAAGAAAATTGAGATCGTTTGAGGTTTTGTCGTCATCAAGTTCAACTTTTGGTGGAAACATCCAGGTGGGTCTCATTGGCCTAGCGGAGTTGTATGGCTATGTACAAGAGTTAATATTGTCACCCTCAAACCAACATGCTCTTAAACAATGCAAACTCGCAGAAGAAGCCTTGGATGGCTCAGTAGGGTTGCTTGATACATGCAGCTCTGCTAGAGACCTAGTCCTAAGGCTTAAGGAGCAGGTGTGCGACTTGCAGTCTACCCTACGTAGGAAGGGATGCACGAGCAATACGGAAAGTGAGCTTCACACTTACATGGGTTTTAGGAAGAAAATGGTTAAGGATGTCGCAAGGTGCCTAAAAGCCCTACAGCAAGATGAGATCAAATGTAGGGTAGGAGCTAACCCTGAGGGACAGCGCGATGATGATCCCCATTTAGTCATGGTGGCTAGGGTTTTGAGAGAAGTTTATGAAGTCACAGTTGAAGTCTTTCGACGTTTCTACTTGTTCTTGCTAGCTAAGCCAACAAGAGCAGTCAGTGGATGGTCATTGATCTCTCGGTTAGTCACGAAAAGATCATCACAGGCTCGTGAAGAAGCTAAGGTTAACGAGATTGCTAGGGTTGATTCAGCGATTTGTGAACTAGATGTTGCAAACATTGATGTGCAAGTAGTTCAAGGAAAGTTGCGAGTGCTTGATGCTAGCATTCGGATCCTTGAGGAAGAGCTTGGATGTGTGTCCAAGTGCTTGGTTGAGAACAGAGTCTCTCTGTTGAACGCCCTTACACATTAAATGAAAAATGATGTAACCAATCATCATGCCTATGTAGTTGTATAGCTTGTAATTGGGCCATGGCAAAAATGTCCGTACTTAACGTTCCAAAGAAGTTTTGTAGGATTTATGTAAACTGCGCCGATTGCTCTTGTAGTTGGAAATTGAAATATAGTGGTCGATCAATTCATTTATTTAATTTCACTTGTATGGTCTCTTAAAATTTAAATCTTGCTCTATATCATATGTATAGTTTTTTTAATGGCATGCCTAATAGGCTAACCAGATTTGTTGACGGGAACATAGTTTTCTAAAAAAATTATTTTTGATGGAAAATAGATTTTTTGTATCACATCTTCCATCATTTGATACAAGATGAATCAATTTTCATGGAAAAAAGATAATATCATTGAATTATTTAAGTGGTGAAAAATTTTGGCTGAATTGTTATATTGAAGATGAATGTTGATCACATGAGGGAATGTTGAGTTTAAATTTAAGATTCGAGCTTCTTTTAATGTTTACTATTGGATAATCAAGTTTCCATGTAAACTGTTAAAATTGCTGTAGTGTAAAAAAAAAAAAATTAACTAAATTATTTAAGTGGCGAAGAATGTCGAATGAATTGTTGTGACAGAAAAAAATGTTGACAAAATGAAGAAATACCGAGCTTAACATCTAGATTTTAGCTCATTTTAATTTTTCATATCCAATAAATATCAAGTTTCAAACCAAATTATTGAAATTATTTTAATGGTAAAAAATATCAACTAAATTGTTTAAGTGGTAAAAAATATTGACTAAATTGCCAAGGTAGAGAAAAATAAAAGAATGTTGATCTTAAAATCCAGATTTGAGGTTATTTTAATATTTTCAATCCAATAATCAAGTTTTAATCTAAACCACTAGCATTATTTCAGTAGCAAAATACGTCAACTGAATCGTTTAAGTGGTTAAAAATATCAAGTGAATTGTTGTAGTAGAGATAAATATTGACCAAGTGAAGGAAAAATTGGGCTCAACATCTGGATTTGAACTTATTTTAATACCTTTCTTCGGATACTCAAGTAGTCAAGTATTGATCTAAACCACTAAAATTGGATTTTACCCCTGATTATATCTTTATGTGAAGGAGTTGAAAGAACAAAATCAACTCCTTTTTTGCTCAAAAAGAAATTCATTCTACGTTGAGGGGTAAGGGGATGATTTTCTTTGGAAAATAGTTTTCCAATCAAGATATGTAAACTGTTTTTCATGAAAATCATTTTCTTTCCAACGGAGCTGTTGCAGAAAAACAGAGTTTTAATATTTATAAACCCCAAGTGCAAGGTGTATCGTTGAGTACTTGGGGTGTCGTCCGCAGGGAATTGGGTTTTCAACTACCAGAGTTCACTAGAGCGTCTCAATCTAGGCGAGATCAAAGGGTGAAAAGGGGAAACTAAACTACGCTACAAACACAAAAACAAGTGACTTGGAGTTATGATTTTACCAATGGATGAACTAACTAACCAAGATGAGTCCTAACCTACCCAAACCATACTATGAACAAGAGATGGTCGGTTGCACCATCAAAGACCACCCAAGCCCTCTCTCAAGGGTCATGAGCTAGTCTAACTCGTGTAACCACCTACTTTCGTGGGGTTAGGCGAATTAGACCACAAAACTAGCAACCCCGGACCTAGCTCGATTCGGATACTATTTTCATGTCCCGAACTCGGCTATTCCCTCTCCCACACTAGCTAATTGACCTCACCTCTCAGCATAAGTCAATCGCCCAATAATATGGATGAAAGCCCTCTCAGGCATTTCATCGAACACTTGGCGGGCGTGAAGGAAAACTTTAGGTTCTAGGCATAGATTGGGTATGGCTAGGCCTAGTACAAGATCAATTAGCCATCAAGAGGCTAATCACAATCCAAGCCAACACAATCTACCAACAAATCATGAAAAACGCATGAAAACCTAAACTAACAAACAACAACATAAACTTGAAGAACAAAGCGAAGGAAATGAAATCAAACGAATTTAAACAAGTAAATAACATATATTAACAACAAAAACTAAAAATATAAACTTAAGCAAAACAAATACAAGAATTAAAACTAACAAAACATAAACAAGAACAATGAAATAAATAGAGAAAAGGAAGAGGGAAACTTATGCTTGAATCGATTGAAGAACTTCAGATCCACAAGCTTGAATCCCAAAATACAAACTACAATCCTAATCTAATCTTCCTATTGAGGTTTTTATTGGATAAACCTAACCTAAACTACCCTAAGAATCGCCCAAGGAGAAACCCCGAACGAACTCCCCCATGAACGCCCGAAAAAGGGGCTTTTATCGCGAACCCAGGCCAGGCGCACGGCACGCCTGGCCGTGCGTGGCTTCTGCCGCCAGTGCACGGTCGTGCCTCTCTGCAGGTCGGCCGTGCACTGTCCTTCTCTGCTGTGTTTTGCCCGTTTTCGCTGATTTTCATCGTTTTGTCCCATCTTTGTCCCTTTCCGCGACGTTTGCTCGATTTAGAGTTATTTCCTACAAAACATAAATAAAACGAGTAAAAATTCTAAAGATTAAGTTATTATACGAGCGAAAAGTAGGTGAAAGAGGCACGTAAAATAGGTAAATTTACCGTTCAACACACCCCCACACCTATCTTTTGCTCGTCCTCGAGCAAAATAAAAGAAAAACTGAAGTAAACAACTAACTCACTTTCGTAGGAATCACGGTTGCATTTAGCGTATGCAACAAGCCCTTTAAACCCTTGGTTACCCCAAGTGGATGAGTAAGGTCTCGTGAGGGTTTGCAGAAGATATACCCACAAAATCTCAAAAAGGAAAAACAAAGAAAAGAGAAACAAAAATCGAAAAATGAAAATGACAAAACAAAATATATACATCAGGGTGAACTGTACACGTTCGGATCAACCAAAACCCCCTAGTAACTCAAGTATCAGTCTGTACACAAGCATTATATGCATTTCAGGACACATCATCCCAAAGAATTGCATTCAGACATCAGCTTTTCACCCCACGACGCATGAAAATAATGAATCCATCCTTGTGCCTGTGTGCAAGTGTATCATCACCCTGAAACTAAGCCCACCAAAATCAAACTCAATCCCACGCAGCTGACACAAGCTACCTTTTCGAATGGCTAGCCTGGAAAGCAAGTTTCCCCAGTAGCAGTATTGCCTCAAAGGGTAACACCCAGTAGCGTATGCCTCAAAGGGGTACTTGTCATTTCCAACTCTTTTCTTCCCCACTTGTTTTTCTTTTCCATTATTTTTTCCATTACAAACTCATGTCACGCCTCAAAGGGATGCACCCAGTAGCGTTTGAATTTGTTTGTTTTTTTTGCTTTTGTTTTGAAAAAAAAAGGGGTGCCAGCACATATAAAGGGAACTGTGCAGTGGACAATGAGAGAATCGATCGTGGAAGACTAAGAATTCAGGATGATGACAATACATGAATTCAGGACTGGATTGCAAAATTACGATGGACTGTTGGGGTTAGAACTGAGGTCTAAAACGACAGATTGGGGATGAATATCTATCATACACATTATACTTATATACGAGCTAATAGTCAAGGTATCAGGGATCAAGACTGATCAAAATAGTACAAAACTCCCTTAAATGCAAAAAGAAAAGAAAAGTTCAAACAAAAAGGAGAAAAATTGAAAAATTTTCACAAAAATAAAAAGACAAAGGGGAGATGACCCCACCCCCACACCTAAATCTCACAATGTCCTCATTGGGAGCCGTGAGTCATTACCAACACACAAAGATAAAGAAAACAAAAATCAAACACAAAACATACAAAATCGACACATATATACACAAGCTAACGCATTCTCCCAAAAACACAATGGTACCCAAACAAAAACAAGATCACACATATATACAAACTAACACCACCAATCACAACACAATAAAAATCCACAAAAATACAAAAATGGTGATCATAGCCAACAACGGCTCAACAACATCCACATTTCACCACAAGATGATCACCAACCAAAAACACAATCCTAATATTCACAACTAAACGAAAACAAAAAGAAAGAAAAGAAAAATAAAAAGAAGGGGGGAGAGAGCGAGAACGAGTATACCAGGTCGGGTACTGAATGTACCCGAACTATGCCATGACGACTTAAGGAGCATCAGCCACTCCTTGCCGCTCAAGATGCGAGTCGTCAGCTCGGAAGCAGTCAAAGCTCGCAGGAGCTTATCATGCATAGCTGCATGTAGCTCAGAATGGTGTGAGTAAGAAAACACTGGTAAAGATGGAGCAAACAAAGTTAGTGCCCTCTTAAACTCACCAAATACCTGTGAGAAATCAGCAGAATAATCGAAGGTAATAATCAATACGATTTCTCCAGGCATGCCCTCTAGGTACAGACAATAAGGGCCAAGGAAAGGGTCATACCCTCTAAAAGTACCTAGAGACTTATGGCAGGCAGCCTCATTCCCCTCAAGTATCACAAGAGAATCGATAAGTGACAAATCACAACACTTGGGGGAATGGGGGGGTGGTGAACATGAATAGGAAGCATGGGATGTATCAAGAGAGGTGGGGGGTATATTATCAATAAAATCAGGACTAGTTGGCCCTGCAACCACAACATCCATGCATGAAGTCCCTGTGGGAGTCCCATAAAAAGTATGCACCTCAATAGCAACATGGTCGGAACCAGACCAAGTATCATCCTCCTCAACACTAGCGCTAACGCCAAAGGTCTCACCTACCTCGAACTCCGTCGACTGAGCTAAAGGGGAAGGTGTATCAGGAAAGGTCATGATAAGCGCAGTGCTGTCCCAAAGGGTATTAGGAAAGGATGAAGCAACAGTGAATGAAGGGATCAAGGGAGGGTCGAGTACGTTCTCTAGTCCGGACTCTAGAGAAGGAAAAGACGCACCATCATCACACAGGTTGACATCAAGTCTAGGAGCACTAGAACTAGGGTCAATCTCGGGTGATAGGTCATACTCCCTCAGTTTATTAACAAACTCAGCAAATTCAACTTGTTGCTTATTCATTGTCTCTATCATATTGCTAAGTCTAGCAAAGCCTTCATTAGAAATATGATAGGGACAAGAAGTACTGGCGTGGTCAGAACAATGGCAAATTTCGCACACAGGAGGGGCATAATCAGGGATGCAAGGGGGTGGGGTACAAGAATCAAAACAACTAGTTTCAAATTCATAAGTATCCCAAGCCAACCACTCAAGTAGTTCCCAAGCTTCATCAACATTTCGAGCATAGAAATCCCAATGCTCCAAAAGAACACGGGTCTCACAATTCACACCCTCATCAACAACATGCAATATTTCCCATTTCCCATATAAACATCCACAAGAAACACATTGAGCAAGATAAGCATGTAAACGATCCCAATAACGGTAAAATAGTTCTTGCTCACATTGGGGAAAATGGAAAATTGCCATTTAAATTTTTTTTTTTTTTTTGTAATTTTTTTTTTTTTTTGGATTTTCAAAAGGCCTAGCCTCGAATGCTAAAGTAAACCCCAATATTGAAAAACGCCAATTCCCCGGCAACGGCGCCAAAAACTTGTTGCAGAAAAACAGAGTTTTAATATTTATAAACCCCAAGTGCAAGGTGTATCGTTGAGTACTTGGGGTGTCGTCCGCAGGGAATTGGGTTTTCAACTACCAGAGTTTACTAGAGCGTCTCAATCTAGGCGAGATCAAAGAATGAAAAGGGGAAACTAAACTACGCTACAAACACAAAAAACAAGTGACTTGGAGTTATGATTTTACCAATGGATGAACTAACTAACCAAGATGAGTCCTAACCTACCCAAACCATACTATGAACAAGAGATGGTCGGTTGCACCATCAAAGACCACCCAAGCCCTCTCTCAAGGGTCATGAGCTAGTCTAACTCGTGTAACCACCTACTTTCGTGGGGTTAGGCGAATTAGACCACAAAACTAGCAACCCCGGACCTAGCTCGATTCGGATACTACTTTCGTGTCCCGAACTCGGCCATTCCCTCTCCCACACTAGCAAATTGACCTCACCTCTCAGCATAAGTCAATCGCCCAAAAATATGGATGAAAACCCTCTCAGGCATTTCATCGAACACTTGGCGGGCGTGAAGGAAAACTCTAGGTTCTAGGCATAGATTGGGTATGGCTAGGCCTAGTACAAGATCAATTAGCCATCAAGAGGCTAATCACAATCCAAGCCAACACAATCTACCAACAAATCATGAAAAACGCATGAAAACCTAAACTAACAAACAAGAACATAAACTTGAAGAACAAAGCGAAGGAAATGAAATCAAACGAATTTAAACAAGTAAATAACATATATTTACAACAAAAACTAAACATATAAACTTAAGCAAAACAAATACAAGAATTAAAACTAACAAAACATAAACAAGAACAATGAAATAAATAGAGAAAAGGAAGAGGGAAACTTATGCTTGAATCGATTGAAGAACTTGAGATCCACAAGCTTGAATCCCAAAATACAAACTACAATCCTAATCTAATCCTCCTATTGAGGTTTTTATTGGATAAACCTAACCTAAACTACCCTAAGAATCGCCCAAGGAGAAACCCCGAACGAACTCCCCCATGAACGCCCGAAAAAGGGGCTTTTATCGCGAACCCAGGCCTGACGCACGGCCGTGCGTCACCACGCACGGCCGTGCGCCTGGCCGTGCGCCACCACGCACGGCCGTGCGCCTGGCCGTGCGTGGCTTCTGCCGCCAGTGCACGGTCGTGCCTCCCTGCAGGTCGGCCGTGCACTGTCCTTCTCTGCTGTGTTTTGCCCGTTTTCGCTGATTTTCATCGTTTTGTCCCATCTTTGTCCCTTTCCGCGACGTTTGCTCGATTTAGAGTTATTTCCTACAAAACATAAATAAAACGAGTAAAAATTCTAAAGATTAAGTTATTATACGAGCGAAAAGTAGGTGAAAGAGGCACGTAAAATAGGTAAATTTACCGTTCAATAGGAGCACTGCCTAAAGCAAACATCCAAAAGCAGTTAGGAACTGATCATATTACACCAGACAGTAAGCGGCAACGTAGTCTAAAATTTTTGAACCTATCGATCACTAAATGTATAGAATGATAAATTATGGTAAATTATGTTTGAATTTTAAAGAAATCATTTTCCATATAATATTATATATCGCTGTCTTCATGTTAAAATTGAAAACTTCATGCTCCAAGGTTTGCAAATATAAGTTCTACCAGTCGGTTCCATTGTCTCTAAAATCTAAACAATAACACACTGCACCTTAGTCAAATCCTTGTCCCATAAAGACATTTTCAAAATGAACTCTGCAATATCCGTAATCGTAGCAATCAACTCATTTTATTGTATGCGGTTCCTTGAGACTGCACTGCATGCCCAATTATCCAGGCCTTAGATCAGCAGACAAATACAGGGAGGTTGATCCCCTTGCTAAATACGGATGTTCATAGTCACAAACCGCCTCCAGACTACTATGACTTGGAAAGTGTGCATATTCACATCTTGTGTAGGGGAAGAGGTGCGTAAGCTTTCTTAGTCCATGCTCTTGTCCTTGCATTGGGTAAGGGCATAAGGCTTACTGTTGTCAATATCGTAGTTTATCCAATCTGTTATGGATTGGTATATTGAAATGCGTATATTTTTTGTTTTAACTTATCTCAAGTATTAAATATCGATCAACACTTATAGTGATTGGCACCAATAAATTCTAATATAAATACTTATAGTTTCTAATTATAATTTTTATGTACCAACACCAGTTGGTACTGATTAATATTGATAAATAGTAATTAGCATTGACCAGTACTCAATATTCACCAATAATAAGTTACTTATAATAGATTGAAATAGTCTTAAAAATTTGCTCGGGTATTCTATCAACTCAAATGTACCCAAATCGACTGACCAATTCCTATCAAACCTATAGGGCAACAATGTGGCTTTTTTTTTTGGGGGGGGGGGGGGAGAGGGGGGAGGGGGAGAAGGGGGCAGCGGGTTGTTTCACATCCTACTCATTGATCGATTGATAAGTGTTTGTTCCTTGTTTTTTTTGGGTTTCCGGTTAATCACTTATTTGTAAGGTACATGAGGTCGGCAATGGTATGATTAGAATAACGAACATTATTGAGAAATTCAGAATTGATACATGGAAAATCCCCGTAACCTTTGCACGGTCACATGGAAAGTTGCAAGACAATGCAGCAACAAAAAAAGAAAAAAGCATCGAATTTGTATAATTAAACAGTTTCCTAGTGAATTTGATTAATATATTATAGTCAATCAACATGTACACGCCGTTAAATTCTGTCAAATTATGTTTAGTATTACCGCATGTAAGGAAGAATAACCAAAGAGGGGACATTGGGTTCCCTGTTTGGCTAACCACTGACTCACTGAGACACACTCACTTAATTCCCCGCCAACCCCTCCATCCCGGGGCTCCTCTTTCCCTTCGTTGCTGGATTTTCCACCCTTTCCACGTAGTTCTTGATGTAAATGACTGTAGATAAATTGAGTTGGCCCCTTGAGCTGTTGGGCTTGGCTTCATGATTCAAGTTCAACCTGAGCTGGGTTTGAATCCGTTGACCAGTAACAATCACAAATAAATACAGATTTGATTTTACAGTCACAAGAGGACTAATTGTGTATTAATATGCCTTAATAACCCCATTAATTTGCTGATTCAATTTGAGGCTTTGTGCCGCTATATATAGTGGATGGATTATGAAGTTTATCATCAGAAAATCAGCAAACTTCTCTAATCTAATACTCTCTGTTCCCTCCCTCACAAAAACCTATCAATCTAACCAAGGTTCAGGTCTTGAGCGGAGCATATACAGTGACTCTAGTAGCACCTGTTCATGGGCAGACATCTAGCAGGGTGAATATCTAGGCAAACTTCTGCATCTAGGTAACCCTATATCTTATCTTCAATGGTATCAGAGCCTGCCTGTTTTGATTCTAGCCCCGAACATTATGAATATGCATAAACTATATGAAAATAGAATGTCAAATTTGCCAGTATGAAATATTGTATGTTGCTTATCTCCCTGAATGACATGTCTCGCATTATAATGTCGGACATTTCTGTGTGAAATTAGTAAAACAGGAGGCAAGAAATTTTTTTCATGTCGTGATGAATTTTACGCATAAATGCAATTCCATTAGCATCTATAAAATCATGATATTATTTTGATATTGATTTTATATGCATAATTTTCTGATGAACTGAACAAACAATACCCATGAAATTCATGTTTCTAAATACGACAATCCTTTTATGTGCAACACTGATGAAATGCTCACTAAGGAAATTGAGACTTAGATCTGAACCGTAGCACCCCCATAGCCTCTCCTGTCTCCATACTCTCGGACCCAAACAAAATTATTAAAAAAAACAAAGAAAGTAGAACGAATCTGACCTAGAACCCATCAGAACCGTCGGAGGGGTGGCGCGTGTGAGTCACACGCCGCCGACGAAACACCTTCTTGGGTTGTTTTCTTCCTCCAAAACCCCCACCCACCACAGAACTACCTTTTCCGACCCGAAACCATGCCAAAACCACCGACGGAGGCTGTGCGTGTGTGTCACGCGCCGCCACAGGAATGACGCGTTGAGAGAGTGGCTGGTCTCTGACGCTTCGTCGGTAGCCAATCTACTCGATAGTGGTGGTAATTTTGTCGATTTGTGAATATAGACAAAGCCCGAGAGGCTGCGTTGGTCGGCGAGGGTGGTGGTTATCCTCATATGGGTTTAGTGACTGGACTGAGATCTCTACCTACTTCCGGTGGTAGCTATGGTTCCCAGAACTCAGAAGATGGTCAAGGCTCAATTAGGGTCAGTACTAAGACCGAGGGACAGAACCCAGATCAAGCCTTGTTCTTGTTCTCGACAAAGATGGGGCGTGTAAATGTTGGCAGATGCAAAAACTATTGAAAGTCCTTGATCGAAGAGAGGCATGGCAATCGAGGTCTGTGAAGGATAGAGAGGTGTCTGGTTTTAGTGAGAAAGAGAGGAGACATGAAGGCTCTAGAAAATGGGGAGCCGAAGGGTGAAATAAAAAAGGGGGGCCTTGGGTTATATGTAGGGCATTTGGTAGTGTTTTTCTAAGAATGAAATGGGATTATTTTTTTTCAGTTCATACGCATACCTAATAAAAATTATTTTCAAGGCTAAAATCCTTTTTTAAAACTATTTTTGGGGCATGTTAATTATGATAGTACAAGTTCTAAATTAAAAGGATGCATGATGCATGATGTTAATTCTTGAGATGAATTACAATGTTGAATCCATGAACTTGTAAATGTAACATTAATGTGTTTAATGTTTAAATGTTTATTATCGCATGCTCGTTACATACAAATTCGTTTTATATGTCGAATAATTTACTATTATGTTAAATAGTTAATGATAATGAAAATATGACTTAGTTTCATCCATATGTACCATTTCCAATATGTGAGTATGTAAATTAGTTTTACATTGATTTTAATAAATGTCTATGTGACATTTAAATGAATGTTAATTTGTTTAACATTTTAATTGTGGTCCATATGAATATTTTTTATGGAAATATTGTTGTGATTAAGTTATTTAAATTTTCTAGTTTATGATTATATGAGATGATTATGAGCTTAGCGAAATTTTTGATCATATGACATGAACGATGAAACTTTAATAATTTAATTACTTAAGAAAACATGTGCCTTATGTCTATCTTTTAATATGAACTTGTAGATATGGCAGCTAACAGTGCAATGATTAATGAGCTTTTCACTAGTCAGAAGTTAGATGGATCTAATAATGACATGTGGAAACGGAAGATGCAGTATCTTCTAAATGAGAGGGACCTGCTGGAACACTTGACGGTGGTCAAGTTTCCGGCGGTCAAGTTTCCGGCATCTGACATGGATAAAGATGGCAAGCCTATTGATACCTCTTATGTGTAGTATCAAGAGAGCTTACAGGCCTATCAAGACTGGTCCAATAAGGATCGAAGGGCACGCTTTACTATGTTGTATTTCATGAACGACGATCTTATTGGAGAATTTACGATTTGTCCCACGGCTAAGGATATGTGGGACCAACTCAAAATCTGTTTTGATCAAATAACTGAGACAAAGCTTCGTACCTTGTAGCTCAAATGGATACAGTACCAAATGGATTCCAATCATACAATGGCTAAGCATTTACGAATTATGAGTGGTATAATTCGTGATCTTTAGGCTGTTGGTAAGGAAATTTCTGAAGGGGAGCAAGTCCTGAATTTGATTCGGCTCTCCCTGTAGAATCTCAACATTGGAATCATGTCAAGACTGTCTTGACTCATTCTAAATATATCAAGGCCTTTGCTAAGGTCCAAAGCCACCTTGAAATGGAAGAAGAATGCCTGAAGATGTTAGGCACTCCTTATGTGGCTCTTGTTGCCAAGGGAAATAAGCCCAAAGGCAACAAGAATAGCTGAGGCCAACAGGCCAAGAAGGGTTTTTGCCCCCCTCAGAATGGTAGGCCCAAGATTGGGATTGCCAAGAAACAGAAGACCAAAGCTAATGGAGGGATCAATATAGCACGTGTGAAGTGCTGTAATTGTGAAAAGAAAGGTCACTACACTCGGGATTGTCCTGAGCCGAAGAAGGTACCTTGTTCCAGTTGTTCTCCTGAATTATATATATGCTCCTATGCATTAGTTGCTAATTCTTTTCCTAATTGGATTATAGATACGGGAGCAAACAAGCACATAATTCGGGACAGAACTGAGTTTGTGGATTTTCACTAGTAGCCGGTGGGTTCACAAACTGTTGTGCTAAATAATGGTAGTGAAGAAGACATTCTAGGTGTTGGAATGTACCAGCTCATCTTACAAGGAGGAAATAAATTGCTTCTTTTTAATGTCCTCTATGCACATAGGCTGCGAGTCAGTCTCTTGTCTTTAGTTTCTTTAATGAAATAAGGTTTTGGTTTTAGTTCTTGTCCATATGGTTTGAACATTATGTATGGTGGCAATGTGTTTGATCATGTAACTTTAAAGGATGATTTCCTTGTACTAGATTTGGATAATTGTTATAATAATTCTTCTTCTGCTTTTGTCTTAAGTTTTGATTCTGATTCTGAATCCATTAAATGACATGCTAGGCTTGGTCATATTGACCAAGATAGGATGAGCAGGCTAGCTAAAGAAGGTCTAAAACAACTCACTAAGGTTAAGTTGCCTCGATTTGAGTGGTGTCTAGTTGACAAGGCAACCGCGAAGCCTTTTGGTAAGGCTTCAACTGCGTCAAGCCCTCTAGAGCTTATTCACTATGATATATGTAGACCTATGAATGTGAAAGTACGTCATGGGGCTTTCTATTTTCTCACTTTCATAAATGATTATTCAAGATATAGGTATGTGTACCTATTATCACATCGCTATGAAGCACTTGATGTGTTCAAACGTTTTGTAGCTGAGGTTGAGACCTAATTAGATCGGAGAGTTAAGACTCTTCGAACTGATCGTGGTTGCGAATACCTCTCACATATTTCAAAGAATTTTGTGAGGAAAAGGGTATGCGAAGACAGCTTATGATTCGTGGTATGCCACAACAAAATGGTATGGCAGAGTGTAGGAATTGAACATTGCTTGACATGGCCAGGTCAATGACGGCACACGCTAATATCCCAATTAGTTTTGGGGGGAGTGCATTGTTTACAACAACTTACATCCTTAACCGTGTGCCAAGCAAGAGCGTATCGCTATCCCATATGAGTTATGGCATGGTAGAAAGCCCTCCTTGGAACATTTACGCCCATGGGATTCAGCTGGCTATGTACAAAACCCAACTCACAAACATGAAAATCTTGGGCCGAGGGCCGCTAAAATAGTGTTCATATGATATCCCGAACATTCTAAAGGATATGTTATGTATGGTGAACACCCTAATGGTGGTATGACCGAAGTGGATTCATGTAATGTTGAGTTCCTTGAGGATGAGTTCCCAAGCATTGGTGAAATTAAACAGGACACAGTGTTGTATAAGTTAGAGAATCAACCTGAGAATGAGGTTCGTCCTCCTTCTTCAGTTCATGAACATGAACATGAACACAAGGTTAGTCTACTTGTTCAATATAATGACAATGATTCTCTCTCAGTTGAGGATTTTATACCTCTTAGAGATCGGGGAGGAATACCTCAGAGGGGATCAAACCAGCATAGAACCTGTGCTTCGGAGGAGTGAGTGTGGAAGAATACCTCGATGATATTTTTAAATTGAAGAGGAGATATTCTTATGCACTCTTTTAGAAATAGAAGAGCCTACCTCTTTTCAGGAGGCCATTGATTCACCAAACCACAGAGAGTGGATGGAAGCCATGAGGGATGAAATAGACTCTATGGTGGGAAACAAGCTTTGGGAACTTATTGATCTTACTCCCTGACGTAAATTAATTGAAAATAAGTAGGTTTTTCAAGGTAAAACGTTGGGCAGATGGATCAATCGATAAGTTTAAGGCCCGTTTGATGGCGAAGGGGTTTACCCAAATTGAAAGGGTAGACTATGAAGAGACTTTTTCTCCTGTGGTGAGAATTACCTCTATTTGCTTATTTCTGGCCCTGGATGCCCATTTGGATTTAGAATTGTTCCAAATGGACGTAAAGACTACTTTCCTTAATAGAAACCTTGAATAAGAGATCTACATGGATTAACCTATTGGTTTCACATCAAAAGGCCAAGAGGACAAAGTTTGTCATCTTAAAAGATCCATTTATGGTCTCAAGCAGTCTTCCAGAGTATGGTATTTTAGATTTCATGAAACCATTATTTCTTTTGGCTTAAATATGGTTTCTGAAGATTACTGCATGTATGTCAACTATAAAGGGGATTACATTTCTTACTTTGTATGTTAATGATATACTACTGGCTGGAAACAACATGGAGATGATCCAAACTACTAAGTAGTGGTTGTCCTCTGTCTTCGAGATGAAAGACATGGGTGAGGCCAGGTATGTCCTAGGGATAGAGATATCTCGGAACCGTTCTAAGAAGCTTCTTGATTTGAGCCAAGAAGCAGACATTAACAAAATCTTAGAACGTTTTCGAATGCATTACTCTAAACCCGTGGACACTCTAGTTGAGAAGGGTTTAACCTTAAGTCTCGATCAGTATCCTAAGACAGACAAAAAGAAAGAGAGAATGAATAATGTTCCTTATGCTAGTGCAATAGGAAGTCTAATGTATGCCATGTTGTGTACGTGGCTAGACATTTGCTCTACGGTTAGTTTGGTAAGTTGTTACCAAAGCAACCCAGGGCTTGCACACTGGTAAGCCATCAAAAGGATCTTTCGTTACCTGCGTGGTGCGAGTGACCTAGTCCTTTGCTACCAAGGTGGAGATCTTAAGTTGAGAGGATATACAGATGCTGATTGGAGTGGTGATCTGGACGAATCTAGGTCTACCTCAAGATATGTGTTCACTCTAGGCGGGGGAGCAATATCTTGGTGCAATAAGAAACAAGACTGTATAGCACTTTTAACTATGGAAATAGAGTATGTTGCTTGCTATCTTGCCACTCAAGAGGCAATATGTCTAAGGAGTTTTCTACAGGATCTTGATCTCACTCCCGGGGTTAATGATCCTGTAGAAGTGTTATATGACAATACTACTGCTATCCAATTTGCAAGAGATCCAAAGTTCCACAGGAAGACTAAGCATATTAAGAGGCATTATCTTTTTGTACGAAATGCTATAAAAGAGAAAGAAGTTGCCATTAAGTATGCACCTACAAGTAGAATGATAGCAGATCCTTTAATTAAGCCTATTCCTAGAGATGCTTTTAAAGCTCATGTGTTGAGCTTAGGTCTTCGTAGAACTTAGTTTTTGGGTGTATCTAAGTGTATGATGGACATGTTATTACTTGTATTAAATATTTATGAAATGAAGAATGATGTTTCTTTTCAACTGTTCATAAATATACAAGTACATTATAAGGGACATTGTTACGTCACCAAGCTTCTGATTGACCTAGTCACACAGGCAATCGCTCTAACGCTTGGGTAGCGGGTAGGATGAGGCTGAATCATATTCGCACTAGGTGTGCAATATTGATTATTCATACTGGGAGTGTATGAATGGAAAATATAGTCGCCTTAGTAAGACTAAGATAAGACTCGGGGGAGTCGAATATAAAATAAGTTTTCATATCGAAACCTTATAGCTGAATCTTGAGTGCTGAGATTAATATTGGGTGTGTTGGTCTAGTATCTCAGGTTGGTTTTTCAAGTAAAAGCCAAGCCTGTGATTCGCACAGCATAGAAGAGTGACATGCCCAGTTTAGGAGGGCTATGTCATGGCACACTATCATATTATGTGTGCTGAAAGTCGATCTATCTGATGAGTAATAAGTGAGTTTCCGTTCTTTATCACTGTGTGACCCTCATTGGCAATACTCCTTAACTTAGAGTTATAATATGAAGTCAAAGCTTGATACTGCTACCTTAATATGTTATCTAAGGGCTAGGATGTATAGGGTTTGGTGGAGCACATTAGGAAAGCAGTTATGCTAAGATGGATTATTGTAATTGTCTGAGAAAGAATCATTTCCTCGTCACCATATCAAGCCCAGGCGATTATATTTAATATATAATCAATTGATATATTAGGCATAAAGGGACAGTGTATGCCATTGGTGATATATTTGAATGATTCGAGGTATTGATGTTTCGTATAGGTGTTATGTCAGTTAGATGATGACTTGATATAGCACTGATGTTTTTTACTTTTGGTCACATGCTCAATTCCTAGTATGATGCATGAGGAAAGATTATTGGTAGAGAGATATGAGACTGACTGGTCTTTGTGATCAAAGGGGCGCTGTTGACCAGTAATAGACACAAATAAATGCATATTTGATTCTGTAGTTACAAGAGAAATAATTGTGTATTAACATGCCTTAATAACCCCATTAATTTGCTGATTCAATTAGAGGCTTTATGCCGCTATATATAGTGGATGGATTACAAAGTTTATCATCAAAAAATCAGCAAGCTTCTCTAATCTAATATGCTCTGTTCCCTCTGTCACAAAAAGCTATCCATCTAGCCAAGGTTCAGGTCTTGAGCGTGAGCATATGCGGTGACTCTAGTAGCACATGTTCGTGGGCAGACATCTAGCAGGCTGAATATCTAGGTAAACTTCTGCATCCAGGTAACCCTATATCTTACCTTCAGAATCAAATTTTAGCTCAGTCGATTCTGTTGGAAATATCACACATGAGTGAAGAGTTCCATATCGGCAATTTGAACTGGGCTACTCCTCCTATTGCCAATTGATTTTAAGATGGAATCTCACTTGGGATTGTTGCTACGGGCCTTGGTTGAAGTGAGCTCCCTTCTTGGATCTCCCTAACAGATTCCATTGATCTTTTTTTACTCTAGTTTGTCTAGGAATAGTAGTTTTATGCTTGTGCTTAATCTTAACATTACTTCAGATAGTTTAGTCCAATATTAAAGCATTTATTTCATGCTAACCACCGAAAAAAAGGGAACACATATGTGATTGTTCTATATTGAGTGGGATTATAGTGCTATAAAGTTAGAAGGGATAAACTACATAGAAGTACCCTCAGTTTAGTGTAAACTATTTTAAGGACCCTCGGTTTTTAAAACTAAATATAAAGAATCTCGTCTTTTATAGTAACTAACAGAAAGGACCCTCAAATTCTTATTTGAGCTATTTTCTAAACCCAGGCACCATTTTAGTTTGCAAAGCACGCCCAAAAACTTTTCATATTTGCAAATCTACTCTCAATCCTTAAAAACTTATTTTCGAAAAATTTAAATTTGTATTTGTAATATTTTTCTCACTAGTATAACTTAAGGTCCTCTTTCAACTAGTATCAGAGCCACGTTCACAAAAATACTTAAGATTATTGAGCTAATTAATGACTAATTAAGATAATTAACTGAGATTAGTTGTGATTAATGTTTGAATCATCACCTGCGTGTCCTAATCCTAATTATTCATATATTGTCCACTCACCTGAAGGTAATATCTCTGTAGCACCTCAATTAAACTATATCACTGATATAGTTTTAGAATTGAAAGCAGAATTAGCTAAAATTAAGACGGAACTAAAAGATCTTAAGAATCAGTTAACTGTTCTCCACCTTTCTCATATTAACGAAGTTAGACATAGTGAAAAAGCTACTTCTAAAATTAGTACTCCTTTTCAGTATAAATATCCCCCAAAAATCAAGATTTCATTTTCTTTGCAAGAGATAAAAATACAAAATGAAGTAGGAGAATAATCCAGTGAAAAATCGACTGAAAAGAAAGAAAAAGAAGATGGAGTATAAGCAACATACTCTCGAAGAGCTACAAACAATGTTCGATAAAGAACGAAATCCAAAAGAATTAAACAAAATTATGAGCATAATTAGTGATAAATATGATGTTTTGTCTGATGATAATGAAGAAACTAATAATGTCCAATTAGAAGAAGAAATATATCAGCAGATGAATCTGATAAAATTAAAGATCTCAATGTTTTATCATTAGAAGAAATTAGAAGAAAACTTGATAAGAAATATGGTAAAATGACTACTGAAAACGAAATCAATGAGATTGGAGAAGAGATTGACTTATATGAAGCAGAAACTAATCTCGTTAAGAATGTCATCCCTAAACCTGAAGAATTTGGTGAACCATCCAGAAGAAACACTCACTTTCCAAGACTTAGGTATGTTCCTACAGGACGCACAAGCAATTTTTTCTTCGGGTTTATCCCAAGGAAAACCACAACCTATAAAGAAATTGGCCTTACCCCAATTAGTCAAACAGGATACATCTTAAACATTGATAGAACCCGTAATAGAGAAGAGATATTTAAGCACTGGAAAAGAGGAATAAACAGTGTCTTAAATTTAAATACTACATGGACTGTGGCAAACTTTCTAAACTATATTGAGCATAGTTTTTCTGGCACTGTGGCTGACTGGTGTGATTCATTAAGTGAAGATGATAAAAGTACATTAAGAATAATAGAAACACCAGCTGCTATGTTCAGAAGTCTGTGCAAAGAAATTAAAACTGAATTCATTGGAGCTAAAATTAATTCTGAAGAAAAAGTACGAGAATGGCAAAGAAAAATTAACAACATAGAATTATAAGATATAAGATACCTAGAAAATTATATTACAGAATTCAGTCAATATTATTACAAAATTGGGCTTAATGAAACAAATCTTAGCATGTTCTATGACAAGTTGCCATATCCTATAAATTCCATAATTAATGAAAAATATATGGCATGATTTGAACGAACAGATGTTGTTGATACCCTTGGTTCAAGAATTTCCTATTTGCGAAAATGGGTCAATGAACAATGTCTTGATCTTCAAAAACAAAAGAAAATTAAAAAGCAATTCTTGACTTGCTGGGGTTCACATCACCAATGGGGAAAAGAACCTGAGAAAAGAAGAAAAAGAAAATTCTATAAGAAAAAGAGCTTTAACAAGCAAAGAGACGAAAAATATAGAAGAAAATATTACAACAAACCAAGTCCTAAAAAACGTAGATTTTTTAGAAAAGCTGCTTATTGTCTGGCAGGAAAAAACAACTACAAATGTTGGGCATGTGAAGAAGTAGGTCATTATGCTAATGAATGTAAAAACAGAAAAAAATAACAAACTAATTGAAACCTTGGGAAGCTTAGATTATGTTGAACTTAGTGAAGATGAGGCTTTAAACTTAACCTTAGGCAACAACAAAGGAATTATTGAAATTATAGAGGACAATGAATATGAAAAAGGTGATGATGAAGAAACAAGTCAAATGATGGAAAGTAGCTCGGTTAGCATTAGTGATCTTTAAAGAGAAGAGTTTGTGGTAGACAATGATCATGAAGAAATCAAGAGAGATTGGGTTCTTTCCATAATCCAAAAGGACATTATCTATAAAAAAATCTATTTTTCAAATAAAAAGCAAATACGTATGTGAAATGATGGAAGGAGACCCTGAGATAAAAGATTGCGAGCATGACGTTTGGGAAGTTGATCTGATTAATTGGCAGAATATCCTTAAGTATAACAAAGATAGAAAGTATAGGTATATCCATGTCGGAAGCGTCCAAGTTCAAATCACTCCATTACAATGTTATGGTAAAGATATTAACCTTTACGCTTTACTCTGTGATATTAGGCATACCAAATTTAATAATCAGATAATCACAGGAATAAAAATCAATTTATGTAATGGGTCAGTAGGATTTAACTGTCGACCTAAATTATTTGAGTTTAAAAGATGAATTTGCTAAAAACTTCATATCTCTTAAGATAAAAATAGTTGGGATGGATATGAAAAGAGGAGGATATCCTTTAAGGATATTTTGAAAAATTATCTACAAATTAGATAATACAATAGATCCTAAGACTAAGGCAACAATGATAGAGGCAAAAAAATTTGAAAGTCCTACCCCTATGAAAAAAATCTAGAGAATTAAGTCTAACCCTTAGGATATAAAAATTGACCGGTCATGGATATCTAGCTTTGCCAATCGTATGAAGATCAATAAAAAAAATGTAATAAAAATTGATGAGGAGGGTAAAATCACCATTAAACCTCAATTATCAAGAAGCATGAGTACAAGATCAGACTGGGGAGAAGGATTTTCATATGCTAAAGAAGAGTTTAAAGAAGACGATACAATTAACCTAACTAGTGAAATGAGTAGAATGAGTTTTGAGGCCGTAAGACCCAGTCTAGATCGGTTAATAAGTCAAAATGGAAAAGTCATTGGATATAAAACTAGAACTATCAGTAAACCTATCTATGAGGATAAATTAGTCAAAAATATTACTATGAAAATCTCCTATGAAGCTACCAACACAAACTCTAATAATCTCCTATGTATGCTTTGAAAAAAGATCATTATTTCCTGAGTTTATGTGAAAAAAAGCTAAAAATCTTTTACAAGTAAGGACAGCTGATAATAGTGTTATGAGCCACAATGAAGCCATAGAAGGATTATCCATAGAATTAAGAGGAGTTCATTGTATTATACCAGTTCTATGGGCTACGGATCAACCCTCTCATTATTTGATTATTGGTAATAATTTTCAAAGATTATATTCTCCATGCACTCAGACCATAAACCAAATAATATTTACCATTAAGGGTCACTCAATTCCTATTGAAAAATTAAATAAAGCTTATACTCATCAGAAAATTGAATTTACACGCAGCCAACGTGGTGAAAAGGTAATGCCTGCACAACATGAAGTAACACTAACAATCTCATTACTCGAGTTATCTGTCAAAGAGAGGATTGTTCAACAACAAGAAAAATTATGCAAAGAACTCTACTCAGATAATCCTTTGAAAATTTGGGATAAAGACAAAACATTTGCTAAAATCACTTTACTAAATCCCAACACTATCATCCGAGTCAAACAAATGGTATATACCCACTAGGATATCCAAGAATTTGATAAACAAATTAAAGAATTTCTTAACAAAGGATTAATCAAAAATAGCAAGAGTCCTCACACTAGTCTTGCTTTCATGGTAAGAAATCATGCTGAAGAAAAAAGAGGAAAAGCTAGAATGGTAATTAACTATAAAAAGCTTAATGATAATAGTGTCTTTGATGGTTACTATATTCCTAATAAAATAGTCCTTTTTAATAAAATTCAAGGAGCCTCTTCGTTCTCGAAAATGAATTGCAAAAGCGGTTATTGGCAGATAAAAATAGATGAGGAAAGTATTCCTTTAACTGCATTTAGTGCCCCACAAGGTCATTATGAATAGATAGTAATGCTATTTGGTCTTAAAAATGCACCTCAAATATTCCAGAGAAGAATGGATAACATCTTCAAAGACCTTAATCATTATTGTTTAGTTTACATTGATGATATCTTTATCTTTCTCAAAACAATAGAATAGCATAAAGATGATGTCTTAGCTATCATCCAAAGATGCATTGATCATGATATTATACTTGGTAAGAACAAATGCATTTATGCTGAGCAAGAAATTGAGTTTTTAGGTCTAGAGATAAAAGCTGGACAAATCATCCTATAAAAGCATATTCTAGAAAAAATAGAAAACTTTCCTGAAAAAATTGAAGATAGAAAGCAGTTAGAAAGATTTCTCGGACGCCTTATCTATGCTTCAGATTTCATTAAAGATTTAGCCAAATTAAAAAAGCCATTACAGCAAAAACTCAAGAAAAAAGTAAGTTCAATATGGACTATTAACGATGCAAAGATTATTCAAAATTTCAAAAAGATGTGTAAAAATATTCCTGTCCTTAATTTGCCTAACAAAGAAGATGATTTAGTTCTTGAAATAGATGCCAGCAATGAGCATTGGAGTGCGGTACTCAAAATCAAAGAAGGAGAAAAACTCTACAAATATTGCAGTGAAAATTTTAATAAGGCAGAATGCAACTATCCCACGATGGAAAAGGAAATCCTTACAATCATAAGGGGAATTGAAAAATTCTTAATCTTTTTAGCCCCAAAACCTTTTCTTATTCGAACTGATTGTAAAGGGATACTTGGTTTTGTGAAAAAGAATTTATCAAATATGCAAGTATAAAAGCGGCTCCTGTATTTATGGCTTAACCAATTTTCCTTCTCTATTGAACATATACAGGAAAAGAAGAACTCTCTGGCAGATAGTTTAACTCGAGAACTCGCCAATGGTGATCATCAAAACCGACTTCCTGCCAGAAAAGGAAGAAATCCTTAGTGAAATGCCAGTCATATTAGAACGGATTACGCCTTCTAGTAAAGTCCTTATTGATAATCTGGAATTCCATACAAAGAGTAGATCATGCTTTGGTCTACTTTCTACTACCTACCTAATAGCCCAAAGATTTTCTCTTCTAGAATTAAAAATTAATTACCTTCGGTATCCTTATGATATTCAAGAAAAAATAAGTTCTTATGTTAGAGAGAAATGGTTCAATGAGTGGTATGCAGCCCGCATTGATTTTTATCATCATTATTCTTATGATATTTGGGAATCTTGGAGTATAACGATCTATTTTTCCGATAGATCTGGAGTTGGCGATATTTGTTTTCCAGTCAATTCATTATCTCTCCGTGATTCTGTCTTTAAAGCCTGGAAATATAGGATGGTACTTTACTTCTCAGAAGTCCCAAATTCAGAATTCCCTTTTTTCTCAACCTTAACTAAGTTCCAGTAATATATGGTCAGAAGGTTTCATTGGATTCATGGAGATCCAGTACATGTAGTTATTAATCCTGCATTAGCAAGGGCTATTAGATTTTTCAACATTTATCATTAATGTTGGGCATTAATCAAATGAGGAAAAACGTTAATACATTGTGGAAATACTACCTTCGCCTATGATAATGACTTTAAAGACTACGTGAAGGTGGAAGAAGCAATGTTAGAAAATATCTTTGATTATCTCTTTGATGTTAGAGTTGAAAAATTCTTATCAGAAAAAGGGAAGAAATATCTCCTTGAATTATTTGAAGAATATGATCCAGAGCATCTTAACCAAATTGATGAAGATTTTGACGATTACCCAGACAATGATGGTCTGGAAGATATAATTGGAGTTGAAGGAATGCAGAATCTCAATAATGATGACTGGTCTTGTCATCATTAAAAGTTCTGAAGAGGCTGCCCCATTATTGCACTATTTTGACAAGTATCTGGTCTGTAAAATAAAGTATCTACTATAGCCATCAGTGTACTATAGACAACTGTAGCCATGAGAAAAATCTTTATGCACTGTGGCCTTTAGGGCATCCTATGTACCCCCCATCCCCTCTATAAATAGAGAGGTCGAATGCTGAGAAGGGACACGGTCATTTGAACATTCTTGAGCAAGAAGAGAAGTTGGGTTTCTCCATTTCTCTATGAACAAGCATCTCTAATGATCTTAGCTTAAGATTTTTCTTCAAAGCATTCCAGTGTAAGATAACCACTTTCAAGCTTTCAATAAAAGAAGTTTCCCAGTAGGGAACGTTATCCAATTGAACCTTATGTCTTAAATATTATAATTTCTTGATTAAAGTTCCACTATCCTTGAAAACGATTAAAAACTTGATTAGTAACTACGGTCTGAGGTAGGAAACAGAACAGATATGTGCTGTGCCTGATTTAAGGAAGGTGGGGTTGAGATTAGCAATCTCCGAAAATCGAAAGTTAGAGGAACACCGGGGTGCAGCGCCGACTAAGTTCAGGTAACGGTCAAAACTCTCTAATTAAGTTTTAATTATTTTTGCTAAGTATGGCAGACCTATAACCACAGAAATTATAATATATAAGATATAAGTAGTAGATTGTGATAACTAGTACCAGTAAAGTTATTATAGGAAGTTTATTCAGTTAAAATAAGCTTATTTTCTGAAAAACCCTTAAAAATAGCTTATTTACACGTTTTTCCTATTTCAGGGACTATTCTGCAATTTCTAAAAGTTCAACGACTGAATAATAAGGAAAAAGGACCAAAAAATTAGTTTCCTGAAAACTTAGGGTACCCCAAAATTAGTTTTCAAAAATTGTAGTCCTAAAAATAGTTATTCTTAAACTTAGAGACCTAAGTGTCAGTAATTCAGTTAGAAGTGTTTAACCTAACTTGAAGACAGTCATGCACATATTCAAATTACATATGAAAATTTGGGGTTGATTGATCAATTAATAAAGCTCGGATCAATCTCAAGATTTGACAATAGCCTATCAGGCCAGCCAAACTAAGCCCGACAAACTCCGGGCTCAATTTAACTTGATTATTTCCTGCTCACAAGCATAATGTCACTCAGACTTGTACTATTTTTTCCCAATAATTAGACGATAAAGAGATCAATATAATGCCTTTTAGGGCTACAACTCACAAGTAACAACACGCTATTGCTATGCCATTAAAAACCTTGTACATAGGTGAAAATGTTGAATGTTCAATACAAGATTTATTAGACTTAAAATTTTCTAAATATTTCGCAACTAAAAAAAATGTTATAAATATTTTGTCACTTACAGTCCACAATATATGTCAAGATCTGATGTGAAAATTTAAATGGTACTCATAGGATTACATGCATTCATAAGCCACATAGACTCTAACATAGTAAAAGTGACAAATGTGACAAACACACATTAGAAACATATATATATATATATATATATATACACACACACACACACACACACACACACACACATATATATATACACACACACACACACACACACAGAGATATAATATAATATAATATATATATATATATATATATATATATATATATATATATATATATATATATATATATATATATTGTCATATATATATATATATATATATATATATATATATATATATATATATATATATATATATATATATATATATATATATATATATATATATATATGTATATACGTATATATATGTATGTATATATGTATATATGTATGTATATATGCATATACGTACATATGTATGTATATGTGTGTGTGTGTGTGTGTGTGTGTGTTGGGGAGATCTAAGGAAGGAGCCCACTCCAACCAAGGTCCATGGCAACAAGTCCAAGTGATGTTACATCCTAAAACCAATTGGTAATAGGAGGAGTAGCACACTTGACTTATATACCATAACCCTTCTTTTTCAAACTCCCGATGTGGGACTTTCTTTACTCATGTATGATATTCTCAACAATCTCCCCCTCACACATGTGTCTCTTCCACACCACATCAACGCACAAGCTCCTCCTTGAGCGGAAGCCTTTATCAAGGTGTCAAGCCACCATCAAGAGCTTATCCACCCCATCGAGATCAACACCTGCGTGTCACCTCACCAAGCTCGTCCATGTGGTCCATCATGTCACACCTTTGTCGTCTAGCCAAATGTACCATCGGCTCTGATATCACTTGTTGAGGAGATCCAAGGAAGAAGCCTATTTCAACCAAGGTCTATGGTAACAAGTCCAAGTGAGGTTACATCCTAAAATCAATTGGCAATAGGAGGAGTAGTGCACTTGATTTGTATACCATGACCCTTCTTTTTCAAACTTCCGATGCGGGACTTTCTTTACTCATGTGTGATATTCCCAACAGTGTGTGTGTGTATATATATACATACATACAATAGCAGATCTAGGCATTTAAAATAGGGGTGTCCATCTGTTAACTTCTTCACTAATATACACTCCCCGAAAAAGGTCATATGATACACACTATAGTAGTCTACTTTGTAGAGACATTCCATCTCGAATTTTTTTTTCCAAACCTTCCATCTCATATTTCCTCACTAATGGAACTTGATACGCAATAATAATATGCTTCACTTCTCTGCTTTAAAAAAGAAATTTGGTAGTCTACTACTATGTTTGTTCTCTGTGGACTTCATATTTTATAGTTGATGCATAAATGGTGTTGAAATCATGGAATATTATAATTACGTGTGATTTACTAAGGCCGTTCGTTGCTGAGCGCACATCATCAGCACCAATTAATAAAACAAAAAAAATCACAAAGTGAACGTGTCAAATATGAAATAAAACTACAAATAAGTTATCTCCACTATCTAGTTACACCAAAAGGGAAAAAATCAGCATCAAGTTCAAACAAGTAATTAGTGAAAAGTTAAAGAAAATTCGACATCAAGAATATATTGCAACTGAACAGTCAAAAAAGTCAATAATAACAATAAAAGAAAATCAAAGATACCAATATTAGATTAAATTAAAATGTCTAAAATCCACATAAGAGAGAGGGAGGGAGGAAGCGAAAGAGATTTGGAAAAGTGGAATGCAGTTTTGCCTAAGAAGAGGAGGGAAACTGAGAAATTTGAGCTTGGGAGCATTTAATTCTATTTTATTTTGCTATAAAATTTGAACTTTATAGTTGCAATTTTTATATTTAAAAAAATAAAAATATTAGCATGTAGGTGGGTTATATTTAGAGAATGTCCAGAAAGCATAACTTTTAGAGCTTATTTTAGGGGTGTCCATATATGCCAAATTGACCTCCTTTAAAATAGCTCATTAAAAATCTTTTGACCTCATTAGAAATTTTTTCGGGTTAGGGGTGTCGATGGACACCTCTAACCTCAACAAGGATCCACCCATATATATATGTATATGTGTGTGTGTGTGTGTGTGTGTGTGTGTGTGTGTGTGTGTGTGTGTGTTGTGTGTGTGTATATATATATATATATATATATATATATATATATATATATATATATATATATATATATATATATTATATATAATATATATATATATATATATATATATATATATATATATATATATATATATATATATATATATATATATATATATATATATATATATATATATATGTATATATATATATATATATATATATATATATATATATATATATATGTATATATATATATATATATATATATATATATATATATATATATATATATATATATATATATATATATATATATATATATATATATAGGGAGAGAGAGAGAGTAAAAATACACACTTCCAACCATAAGAGGACTATTTAAGGTGAAATGGACATCCTAATTAGGGAAGTAACATGCGCTCTGTACTTTGTCTATAAATCTTAATCATAGACTGCAACTATTGTGTTCCCAATTTTCTTTGAAAAGACATGCATTGTCTTCAACCTTAATCATAGATTACAACTGTTGTGTTCCAAACTTTCTTAGGAAAGACCTGCATTGCCTTCAAATTGCTTTCGTTCTAATGTCTTTACCCATGTTTAAATGTTGTAAAATTCTCCTATCAATAAATTTTCTATCCAAAAGGGTCGGTTCAATGTCAGAAGTGAAGTTGTGTAGAGTTATACTGAGCTCTCGCTCCTCTACGAAATGGTGGTACATTGTTTTTTGAACTAGCAATCACCTCATGGACATGTATATGGTAATGGTATCTAATAGAGAAGGGAGGAAATCATGAATAACGTAAGGTTTCCTGTTTTCCTCCAATAGAATATGATACTTATAGTCTATGTTACTTGCACACTTAATTTTGCCTTAAATATTAGTGTCGGATGCTCAAGGATGAACTATGAACAATCGATCCTCCATTTAAGACAAAAAAAAAAAAATGTACAAAATCTCCCCCGCCCCAAAAAAACCGATCAATATTACACCTATTTCGAACACTCTATGCTTCAATATGCACAGGTATTGCCGAGTATGATTAACATAGGTTGTTTGTTAACATTAGCGCATTACATTAATTTGTCATCTCAGTAGACGTAAACTGTTACCCATATCTTTTTGGGGGGGGGGGTGGTTTTAATAAATTTCTGTGCTAACTTTATATGGTTTCCAGCTTTGTAATGGATCAAGAGGGCATTAAACATATGGCCAACAAAGCGTCCCATACGAGAGTATCTTTTGAGCCTTTGATTGCAACTTCCTGTTTGAAAGTTGCATTACTTGCATGCTGTCAAACGAAGACATACCTGCAATTGGAGACCTTTGTCTACTTTTTGGATGAATGAAGACCGCCTTTTAGATAATTTTTCAAACTTTATTGGCTACTAATATTAAATGGGTACTTTCTGTTTTTTTGGGGATAAGTTGGGTCACCCAGTCAACTCCCATATTAGGGAAGACCTAGTGAGATAACAATACTAATGGATAGGGGATCAGTTGCTCAAGCACAAGGCCCACACTATTCTTTGTAAATTTTTATATAAATTAGGTCTGAAATAAACAAATAATGCTTACGAACCTAATGAAATCTAAAATCAATTGACAATAGATAGAGTAACTCTTTAACATATATAAATGCTCAAAGGCTCTCAGATTATCAACATGAGATAACTCCACCATCATATATTCCAACACATTCCAAGTTTGGGCTATTAATAATGCTCAATATTTGTACACATTGGAGACGATTGGAAACGAAATTTGTACAATTTGCTCTAATACCATATTAATGAGTCAATTTAACCAAATATTTAAACTAATGGGTAAACATCAAGAAATAGATTTTATAATTTATATTCTAATAGATAAGTCAACTCCCCAACTTTCCAAATAAATAGGGAATGAAGTTCCCAGCCCCATAATAGAACCATGACAAGGACGGAAAGGAGTAGCTACACGAATATGTTTAGACCACAGACCTCGTCAGCATTGAACATTTTTTTACTTTTGCTATAGAATAGTAAGTAACAAATACATTTTTCTGATTTTTAATCCTATTTTAAGGGGAACCAAACTATTATGGCTTATAATTGATAAAGTCCTTCCAATACAAGTTTTTTCCATTTATTTTCTATAAAAAAAATTGAATTCAACATCTAACTCGATGAATATATCTGCCAAAATACTTCACCAACGTGTCCCATGTGATAAAAATATTTTTAAAAATGTCAGATCACTTGTGATAGAAATTATGATTCAAAATTTAAATATAATTTTGTTTTATTAAATTTGCTTTAAATAAATAAAGTCCATGCTAGAAGGAGCCTTGACTCATTAAAATCCTTTGACTGGGTATTGGTGGGCAGAATCAATCCCACTTATCTAGTTTAATGGGATAGGTTGTTAACAATAAATTGGGGTTTTCAAATCATGGTTGCTTTAGCGGGAGTATTTTGTGGGATTCTAAAGTTGAAATTCCTGCTATTTCTCCTCTCATTCAGCAAGAGGGCAACAACTAGCTATACTCATCTATTATAAATAGCTAGTCCCTCATGGCATTAGAACACACAACCAATGGCATTTCACAGCTTTCTATTACTTCCATACTTTATTATGCAAAAGTTCTTTATTAATTTTCTCTACATTAATCACAATTGCTCAGTTTTTGTTGGCTGACTTTGTATTTGGTTGTGGAAAAAAAAACCCCCTTATTTTGTTGTCGAATCTTAAGAAAGGGTTGCATCTTCACTATTTGTCAAGTGCAGTGGGGGCATTTCCTCTAAGAAGAGTGCGCTATGGCGTACTTCGAGCGAGGCCTTTCTGACCTCATACTATTATTATCTTTGTTAAGTTGTCATTCATATTTATTGTTGCTTTCCGGATTAGAATTTTCCTTGAAAGTTGTTTATTAATTTTGTTATTTATTTTATTTTCCACCAAGTTTACAGAGAAAATTCTAGTTTTCTACTAATTTGGAAAAATGGATTCACTAAAAGCCTTGATTAGCAAACTTGAAAATTTTGATGAAAAAGCGTTCTTACGTTGGCAACAACAGATGAAGTTCTAGTTAATTGAACTAAGCCTTTTCTATATTATTTATGACAGTCTTACAAAACAAGTTGAAAAGTCTAACAAAACTCTGACTAATGGATATATTTCTAAAAAGGTTGATGATCTTAAAAAAAGGGCATTGCTAATAAAGATGTGATTTACCATGACTGTATCGTAAGTGCTTTGTCTGATAATATTTGTTGCATTTTTTGCCATACCAAAGCTACTTGTGATTTATGGACATCTTTAGACCAAAGATATGCTACTGTTGAAAAGGGTCATGTGAGAGTCAATATCAATAATTAGTTTGATTTTCAATTTGTTGATAATAAAAATCTGTCTGATTAGCTTCATGATTTTGAAAAATTGGTCTATGAGTTAAAAATGAAGGGAGTTGAACAAAGTCAGTATGTCTATGTTGCTTCTTCTATTAAAAAATTGCCACCATCTTGATCTAAATTTGCTAAAGTTCTTAGACAGAAGTCTAATAAGTTTTCGTTAGATGATTTGTTTTCCGCTTTGAGAATTGAGGATAAACTTTGTTCTTGTAAATATCAAAAAAACTAATTTCCAAGCTAAGGCTCTCATAATTGAAGGTCCTCATAAACTTAGACCTAATAAATTCAAGAAAAAGGGTCCTAAAAGAATTTTTGGGAATGGGGGCAATAAGTCGAATGACAATAAGAGTAAAGGTAACAATTAAGGTAGAAGGCAATGTTAGATATGTGGAGGCACAAACCATATTACTGAGGATTGCTACTTCCATCATAGTCAGAATAGGAAGCCCCCTAAAGGTCAATTGCCCCCCTAAGTCACAGGCCAATGTCGTTACTGTGAGACCTCCTCTGACTCCTCTGCTAACAGGTATTTTGCTGGTAGCCCAGAGTTCTATCCAATTTTTAACTCAAATGATTGGTGGATGGACTCTAAGGCTAATGTTGATGTGTGCTGATAAAATCTTATTTTCATCCTACCAAATATTAAGCACAAGAACTGTAGGCATGGGAAATGGGAGTGTGGCTCGTGTCCTAGGAAAAGGCTAAGTCATGTCGTCTGGAAAATTTCTAGAGTTACATGGTGTTTATCATGTTCCTAATATTAGAAAAAATTTGATTAGTATGTCTTTGCTAGACCGACATGGTTATGATGTTAATTTCGGTTCCAATAAAGTTGTAATTAGTAGACATGGTCAATTTACTGGTAAAGGTTTTTTGTTAGATGGTTTATATAGATTAAGTGTAATGCCTTCTTCTAGTAATGCGATTTTTAATTCATAATTATCTGTCGCTAATATTGAATGTTGTGATGCTTAGCATGGTAGACTTGGTCACATGAATAAAAATACCATTAAAAAGATGATGCATTAAGAATTGATTCCTAAACTGCATGTTGACATGAATGATAGATGTCAAGTTTGTGTGGAGGCTAAACAACTAGGAAAATCTTTTAAATCTATGGAAAAAATACAGTCTTACTAGAATTAATTCATAGTGATGTTTGGGATAGCCAACATGTTTTAACTCGTGGTGGTAGTCAGTATTTTATAACCTTTATTGTTGATTTTTTTAAGTATTGCTATACCTCAAAGAGTGATTTGTTTGATAAGTTTAAAACTTATAAAGTTGAAGTTGAGAATCAACTAGAAAAGAATAAAAAAATTCTAAGGTCTAATAGAGGTGGCAAGTATGCTCTTATTGAAATGAGGGATTTTTGTAAAGAACACGGTATAATGCGTGAGGTGACTCCTTCTTATGCACCACAGTCTAATGGAGTAGCTGAAAGAAAAATAGAACTTTGTTTGATACGGTAAATGTTATGCTTCTTAGTTTTGGACTGCCTAATAATTGCTCGGGTGAAGCTTTATATTCTGTTTGTTTAATTTTTAATAGAGTGCCTTTTAAAAATTCTAAAAAAACCCCTTATGAATTGTGGAAAAATAAAAGGCCTTCTCTTAAATATTTGAAAGTGTGGGGATGCTTGGCTAAGGTGAATATTCCTATTGTGAAGAAAAGAAAAATTAGTCCTAAAATTATTGACCATGTATTTATTGGTTATTCTTTCAATAGTACTATCTATAGATTTTTGGTGTCTAACTAAAGGTTTCTAAAATGTGTAATAATACCATTATTAAGTCTAGAGATGCATTTTTCTTTGAGAATATTTTCCTATGGAAAATAAATTACCTAGACCAATTTGTAAAGAGTCTTCTTCTAATTCTATTTTCAATAAAGAAGGTAGTGTTAATGACCAAGCATGTGATGAACCTAGGAGGAGTAAAAGAAGAAGAAAAAATAAAAGTTTTGGTGATGAAATGGACTCCATTATGGTCAATAAAACACGAGTGCTAATGGACTTCCACATGGTTCTAAAGTTCTTGGGCGTAAATGGATTTTACAAAGAAACCTAGAGCTGATGGTTCAATATATGGAAAAATTCAAGGCAAGATTAGTAGCTCAAGGTCATAAACAAGAAAACGGAGTTGACTTCTTTGATATTTATTTGTCTGTTTTTAAAATTGCTACTATTAGAATGCTGATTGCTATTGCTTTTATTTATAAATTGCAAATTTGTCAAATGCATGTGAAAACTACATTTATAAATGGTGAATTAGAAGAATAAATTTATATAAAACAACCAGAAGGGTTTGTTGTGCCTGGCCAAGAGAACAAAGTATGTAAGATTGTAAAGTCTCTTTATGGACTAAAACAGGCTCCGATGCAATGACATGAAAATTTTGATAAGGTTATGTTGTCTAATGGTTTTTTGATTAATAAAGGTGATAAGTGTGTATATATCAAACTTGTGGAGAATTCCTATGTCATGCTTTGTCTCTATGTTGATGACATCTTAATATTTGGTAGCGATATGCATGTGATAAATGACACAATGAAATTCTTGAAGAATAACTTTGATATGAAGGACCTTGGTCCAATGGATGTAATTTTGGGTATTAAAATTATAAGAGATGGTGATTCAATTGCCTTGACTCAATCCCATTATATTGAGAAACTATTGCAAAAATTCAATTACTATGACGTGAGCCCTTTTTCTACTCCTCTTGATCCAAATATTAGTTTGAAAAAGAATAAATGTACTAGTGTTTCTCAATATTAATATTCTCAAATAATTGGATCATTATTGCACCTAATGAACCATACCAGATCAGACATTGTTTGTGCAGTTGGGGGATTGGGTAGATATACACATAGTTCTAATACATCTCATTAAACTGCATTAGAAAGGGCTCTAAAATATTTCAAAGGGACTACGGACTATGCAATTCATTATATTTTTTTCCCTATTGTTCTAGAAGGTTATAGTGATACAAATTGGATCACTGATTCACAGGAAACTAAATTAACCAGTGGCTATATTTTTACATTAACAAGTGGTGAAGTTTCTTGGAAATATGCAAAATAGATGACAATATCATGATCCATCATGGAGGCCAAATTAATTGCTTTGGATGCTACATACACAAAAGTTGAATTTGATGAATGATATTCAGTTATTGCCCAAGCCTGTTTCTGCTATTCCTTTACATTGCAATAGTGAAGTAGCTATTGCTAGAGTGAAAAGTAAAACTATAGTGAGAAAATGGGGCATTTAACTGTAAGACATAAATATATAAGACATGCACAGTCTCTTGGTGTAATTGCTGTTGAGTTTGTTAGGTTAAAAGATAATATTGTAGATCTGCTTACAAAGGGACTGATGCACAGATTGTTGTTGAATCATTGAGGGGAATGAGATTGAAGCCTATAAAATAAGTCAACGCAGTGGAAACCCGTCTTCAGAGGTATGGCGATCCCATGAACAAAGTTCAATGGGTAGAAATGAAGCTATTTATATGGTTGACTTGAAAGAGCACAAACCCGGGTCTCATTCCTACAATGATAGTACTCTTCATGTGACGTTTGAGGTTGAGGATATATATTCCTCTTAATGAGCCCGAAACCATATTGTTTCCAGGGTGATTTAGCAACAGGTCTCCCTTGGAGGATTCACCTAAGTAATTGTGATGGTGGGGTGGCTGCTGTGAGACTTGGCTACTCTCTAAAGACACTCACAATTCGAGATTCCCGAGTATGATGGAATGCACACCACTGATAGGGCTACAGTGATAACTCATACCATGTGTGGAGTGATAGGAGATCTGACAAAAGGACTTAGTTCAAGGTATTATACTACTACTGTTCCTTTGGATGGAAAATCACTCTCACTAAGTGCTGGTTCAAACCCAGAAGGTACAATATAGAGTCGGCAAAAAAAACCCGTATTTGCCTATAACTCGCAAAACTTGCCCCAATGGGTATGGATATGGGTAGTAAAAATTAAAAAAAAAAAGGGCTATGTAGCGGGTATTGCTAAAATGGGTATGGGTATGGGTATATGGCCTATCCATCCCATACCCATTTTATCAGTACCTGCACCGTACCCGTTCATACCTACCCCATATAGAATCCATATCTATTTGTTTAAATTTCTAATTTGGTACTTGTACTTGAATATTTTGACAGTTGCTTTGAGTTATAAGATATTTAAGAATTCAGTGGAACATTTTATTTAAAACTATAATTGTCAAGTGCTAATTTATTGCTTTGATTGTCGAACTTTTAGTTGTATTTGGTTTGATTTGATATGTTGTTAGAAACTTGGTATTAATGTGACATATTGACTATTTGATGTCGAATATGGGTACAAAATGAGTTTAATTCTTTTTTTCTATATATACCCCAATAAAACCTACATACTTGCTATAACTAGTGGATATGGGTATAGGTGTAACTTTACAATACCTGATTGGTATGGATATGAGTATGAGCATTAATTTTGAAAATGAGTATGGGTGAGAATACGGCTAAACCTGCCCTGTACCCACCCCAATGCCACCACTAATACCATAACCCTATTATGTGGTATTATATGCTCATTTCAAAAAAAAAAAAAAAAAAACTCTTGGTTTAATTTTAAATCATGTAGGAGATTGTTGAAAATTATGATTCAAAATTAAAACATAATTTATTGTTGAAAACTTATTCAATGAGATTGTCAATAGAATCTTCCCTGATGTTGAAATACATCTCCTCCATTCCTTGAAGAAAACCTTGCCTTCCTTGATCTAACAATGTTTGATATCTTCCCTAATGTACTTTTCATCCTTGCATTCCTTTCACATTTCTTCGTTGAACCTTTAGGGTTACTAATGATTTTATTAGCAGCACTAGACTGATAATCATTTTCAATGTTAGAAACGTAAACTAAACCCACAACAACACCAACATCAGCCTTCAACTTGGCAAAAGCTTCTTCACATAGCTTTCTTGCGTGACTATTTGATTCATTTGCAAGAAGCAAAGCCTCAAACTGTCTATGCATATGAACCCTCCATATGGAACCAGGAACACCAACTGCATTACCACTTACAGCTTCTTTTGCAACCCGAGGGGTCTTACTAGCCTAGTCCATCGTTTCAAAATATATTGATCAGGGACTTTAGGCACACAATGAACATTGAAAATCCGCAAGCAGTACCAGCATAGAATACCACTCTCACTGTACTTCTAACAGTCACAAATAATATAATCGTATGGAAGAGTAAACCTAAACACAAATCCAAACTTCTGCGAAAGGCGATTCTTATACACAACCTATGTGTACTCTGTACCGTAGGGGGGTTTCACTTGAGCTAAGAAGATCTTGACAGCACCCTTCTCCTTTAATGTATTCATTCTCAAAGATTTTGTACAAGTTGTTCGTATAGATCTTCGAAACATGCTGCAAAATGCTAACATGTGGCAAGTACATCTCGGGAAATCCATCCTTATTCTTCACATTCTCATCATTCTCCTTAATCCTCCACTTAGTAACAACGTCACAGTACATATTGTAAAATCAAACAAACCATAAGTGCCATTGACTCTCTTTAACAAAGAAGCATTTATCGACTCACTTCTTTGTGATGATAAAATGCCAATAGAGAAAACATCCTTGCAAAAAGCTGGACACCATTTTCTTTCTATCAATACAATCTAACCAACCAAGCATTTTTAGCACATTTATACTCTTCAACTAGCCTAACACACAAAACCAGTTAGCACAAAATAATAAGTTACTGAGCAGAAAAATGTAACCTTTATGAGCAGAAGGTATATCTCGTGAGCAGAAATGTATAACCTTGGTGAGCAGATACTAGTGATTAGTGAGCATAAAGCAATAACTTGATGAGTACATTAATAAACAGAAAACAGAGAGAGGGCTCACCTCTACTAACAAAAATTAAACTCTGCTTCTGCATCATATTTCATCAAAATATGATTAAACTTATCAACGAATCCACCTAATATGCTAAGATGACCAATATTCTTTTTTGAATTCTCCAAGATGTGCCAAGTACACAACATATACTTTGCCAAGGGGAATACCTTTTCAATAGCATTTGCCATAGAAAATGCTTGGTCCGTCATTATAGTTTTCGGTTGCACATTATTCATAGCTTCCAAAAATGTTTCAAATAACCACACAAAGCTCTCAATCTTCTCATTCATCAAAAACCCACATCCCATCATAACATTCTTCGCATGATGATTCATACAAACAAAAGGTGCACATATCATCTCATAACGGTTGGTCCTATATGTTGTGGCAAATACAAGGAGATCACCAAACAACAAGTAATCACATTTTATTTGTGAATCTCTCCAAAAGAAGCTCATCAAATAATCATCCTCGTCCAATTTAAACTTATAAAAAAATCTTACTCGTTGGCACACCTAAATTCTAAAACACACATCAAACGATTGCCATCGCCCCCATCTATAGTCCTCTTGACTTCATTTGCAACACTATTGTATGCATCCCTTTCACTAAAACCAAGTAATTGTGAACCCCCAGTCTCATTTCTTAGAAGCCGATAAGCATGCGAGACTTTCATGCCATTTCTTCTCATCTTTTGAAAAAAGTCCACATGAGCTTTCTCGACTTTTTTATGTGACCTCAACTTACGCACCTCATCTTCCAAAAGGAATTCATGATTATGAACCATTTCATGCTTGTTACAAACCTATTCCCCATTAGGTTCAATGTAAAATATAGCCCTAACTTTACAATTACACTTCCGGCTCCGTTTTGTAAATGTCTTGTCTTTTTTCCCGCGACACCTTTTAACACTTTGTTTGCTGCAACAAAGCTCCCTTGAATGAACCTCTTGTGAACCCTCTGTCGTTTGCAACTTGTCATACCTAATGGAAAACCCCTTATGTAAAGCGTACTCGTTATATATTTCAAATGTTGCATCTATAGAATTGACCCTTTTACCAATCAACTCTGATTCATCAGATTCCTTCACTTTAACAACACATTCATCATCGTCAACACATTTCTCCTTATCAATCACAACATAATTAGATATACCACCAACAACTTTACCATCATCAGAAGCCACGCCTTTGCCCTTTGAACCACCAGTAGGATTACAAAAAATCCGAACATAATCATCAATATCAACAGCCTCAGGAAAATAACGATCTAATATAGATATGAAAAATGAAGTATCATCTACAAAAACAACATAATTTTTGTGGTGAGCTATAATGCATAGTTGGTGAGTACAATTTTTATTCTAGTAAGCCAAACGCTTGTATTAGTGAGCAGAAAATGCTATGTAGTATAGTGGAAGGCAACAGATTTTTTCATAGTGACCTACATTGATTATAGTGAACTATTATTTTCCATGATAGGCATAAGATTGAATATAGTGATTACATTTGGAGAGCATAGAACTAATCAATGATTGTTGAATACAAGTTGAATCCCAATGAGCTAAATGTATTTCTTTAGTGAGCCATCGACTATATTTAGTGAGCACATAAGTTATATTGGTGAGCTGTTGTTTCTCATATGTACATAGCAATAATAAAAAATCAACTGGAAAAACAATCGTAATATTTGTGGTAAGCGACAATGCAAAATCAGTGAGCACAGAGTTCAATCCTAGTAAGCCAAACATTTCTTTTAGTGAGCAAAAAACTGCTCTATAGTAGAAGGCAACATATTTTTTATAGTGAGCTAAATATATACCTTTAGTGAGCCAACGACTATATTGAGTAAGCACACAACTCATAACGGTAAGCTATCGTTTCTCATATGTCACCAACTAAAATTCACATACACCGAAGTATATTCAAGAATTACACCAAAAAATATTGTACAGTTGTATCTTAATCGGAATTAACATAACACACAACTCAAAACACCAACCAAGCATTCTGCGAAAATGCAGAACAACAAATCGCAACCACCAACTATATATTCAAACCAACAATTGCGTTATATTTTCAGAACACAGCAACATAACAATGAATGCAATCCAGTTCAAACAACTTGAAATTAACTCTTCAAAACCCAAAACTAACGCACATAACTTCTGAATCCGAAAACAAAAACAAAGATCCAAAAAATGCTATGAAACCTGACGAAGAATTTGCATTTGATGAAGATTCAACATCAATAGTAACATTAAGATCAAACCCAGCTATTCATTAACTGCTTAATGCTAAAGCAATTGAAGTAGTGAGCATAGACCAGTGAGAGAATGGGGAGAATGAAAACCGCAAATTCAAAAGGCTGAGAAGCGAATTTTTTTTTTAAGGGGCAGTTGCTAGACTGAAAACGGCTGGTGGTGGGGCTGGGTGGACAATTGAGATCTCCATCTGGTTGTACGCAATAAAATGCGATATATATATATATATATATATATATATATATATGTGTGTGTGTGTGTGTGTGTGTGTGTGTATGTGTGTGTGTGTGTGTATATATATATATATGTATATATATATATATATAATATATATATGTATATATATATATATGTACATTTTATGTATGTATGTATATATAATACATATATATGTTGTATATACACGACACACACACACACACACACACACACATATATATATATATGTGTGTGTATGTATATACATATATATATATTATATATATATATATATATGTGTGTGTGTGTGTGTATATATATATATATATATATGTATGCATGTATGTATGCATGTATGTATATATATATATATATATATATAAACTCCCGTAATCTTTTAACACATGTCATTCCCATATATTTTTTAAAAAGAAATAATTAGTTTGTTTTTTAAAAAAGCAAATTAATTCCTCAAAGTAATACCAAAATTAATGTATTCCAAAAATAGGAACATGGAAGTAATATTGTGCGTCATCAATCACGATCTATTAAGTTGGAAAGATTGTTTTTCATAAGAAAAATAATTTTCTATTAAAAATTTCTAATGATAACTACAATTAAAAATTCATGGAATTTTGATACATTGCGTGGTTAAAGGAATACTAATTTATTCTTACAAAAGGATACAGAGGTGTTAGAGTAGAAACATATTATATATATATATATATATATATATATTATAGTATATATATATGTGTGTGTGTGTGTGTGTGTGTGTGTGTGTGTGTGTGTGTATATATATATATATACACACACACAGAGGATTATTTTTAGGTTTTAAAGTTGAGTTTTAAAGCTAATTATTAAGTGTATTGTTAATTTCTTTTTGAATTAAAGCTTAATTTTCATTTGAAGGCATTTCAAACTTGATTTTTTTTTGTTGAACAATGTTCACATAAATGTAAGATTACAGTAGGAAGACGAATAAGGTATATGAAGTGTTGTTTGGATTTATTTATTTATTTATTTATACTTTAAGTTACAGTTCTTCAAATACCATTAAAACACTAATTATTCCATCCAAAGCTTAATAGGATTGAATTCAATATATTAACCTATAAAACATACCAGTGAAATATAGATCAAATCAAAAGTCATTAAGTTAAGCTAAAATTTTGGAGAATTTAGCATCAAGAGGGATTACATGGTTCAGTGGATTGGTGCATTGATTCTTTTCTATTCTTCTTCTTTCATTTAGCTTCCATTGTTTCTCTTTTGAATATTTTCAATGATGATAGACTATAGATGGTAGTAGAATTAGATTTTTTTTTTAGTACTGCATTTGTCTTTGTTTGTGTTTACTCTTCACTATCTTAATTTTTTCAAATACTACATATAGTTAGGTATAGGTTTTGCAATTTTATTTGACATTTGTTTGGATTTGTTCGCGATTTGGTGTTTGATTCTTATTATATGTCTTCATCCAAACTTTTGCATTTTATATGTTTTGTTTTCAATTGTTTTTTTCTACTCATGAATAAATTAATCAAATCAAGTTGGCATTGAATTTACATTTGCAGTACAAAATCATGAGCTAAATATATTACGAATATTAAACTCATAGATTTGATGGCATCAAATTTAAAACGGGCCCGTGCTTTAATACTAGTTAATGATAATAAGTAACATTAGACAAAGTACAATAAAAGAAAGAGGAACGCACAAGGAATAAAAGATAACACAAATAGTGAATAGATGTTGCTTACTTCGAGTTTTATTTGACCCATGAAAGTATAAAAAAATGTGTTAATGTCTCTCTGCTATTTGTCCCCGAAAGAGTACAACTTGTTCGGCTAATGAGCTGTCTTTTCAATTGCATGTTTCCACATTCATTGTCATTCCAAGAATTCTTCTTAGCTATTCCACAGAACTGTTTCTGTTCTTCAACCGCCCTTGTGTTCTCCATTACAATCTTTCTGAGACTTGGAAATTGTGTGTTAATGATTCTTGTCTCAACTTATAAAAGCTTGTCTTGTTCGTTGATATTGTATTTTATTTTTGTCGATTGCACAAATTGGCAATATAATTTAGTAAGGGCAACCACCCAACTTGTTTAAAATGGATTTTGTTTTAATGATGTTTTGAGAAATATGCAAGCGATCAGTTATCATTGGCAAATAAAAGAGAACATTTTCTAAAGACTCGTAAAATTATTTTAACAATTGAAAGAAAGTGAAACAAGATAAGCCATCAAGAAGAAAGGGAATAAAAGTACATGTAAACTAAGGATGATGCAATAATTCAAGAATCAAAGGTATTCAAATGTTGCTTATGTAAGAAGAAGCTAAATAACATAGTCAGAAGCTAATTATAATGTAAGTAGTGTCGATAATACAAATTCTATCTTTTAAATTTCCTCTTAGAGATCGAGATGGGATAATATGATGTGGAAATTCTAATCACCTCCCACATATTCTTTTCAAATCTACCTTCTTCTTCTTCTTTTTTTTTTTTTAATCTTTTGAATTTGTTCATTATGAGTATATTGAATCTGCTACCTGCTTCAAACTGCCCCAATATATTTTAATTTATTCAAACTTAGTAACTGCTAGTTAAGCCTGATTTATCTGCTCTAACTTCAGCCGCGAATCTAGATGTTTATGTTGGAGTAATGGCACCCCAAAAGGGTGTTCACTTACTCTCTCTACCTCTTTCGTTGTCCCACATGGAACCTTTGGGAGTGGCTTGAAGAATTTATATATCCCATTCTTCTTGTACTTGTCGAATAATTAGAAGCCATGTTTTAAGGGGGTTGAGGGGACTTGGGCTATCACACGCGCGCGCGCGCCGCCGCCGCCTGCCCGTCCGGGCTGGGCGCGGCGCGGGCTGCGCGCTGTGGCCTTACTCTATATTTTTTGGAAGAATTTTCGAGAGGACTGATTGCGTATGAGCTGTCGTAATCCTAACGGCTAATTTACTAAGTCCTCCTCCATCTCTACCTTAATCACCATGATCCTCTCCCCATTAATGCTTTAGTTACATTATTCTCTCCTGATTTTCTGCCCCCGTTTCACGCCTTTCTTTATAGCTTGGTTGACAGTTTTCTCTCCTCCAGTCCACTATAAAAAGGACTCTACCGCAACTCTATAGAACACACAGAACAACCAATTCTCTCTTCTCCTCTCTACTTCCTGGGCGTAAAAGTTGTTACACTCCATAGCTTCTCCCTCGAGTGCAAGAGTGCGAAGCCTGCTGTGTTAAATCTTGGGGAGCTTCTTCGCCAAAACGATTTGTACCTAAGTCTAGCAAATTAAGCTTTCAGGTCAGTGGCTCATACCACGACACAGTTCATCTCCCTGTCTTTTAAGCAGCCATTACCATTCGTTTCCAATAATCTAGAAGCTTAATCTCAATGGCTGCTGCTCTAAAAACTCTCCCTGAACTCTACAAAATTGAACTTCTTGATGGAACCAACTATAAACGTTGGTCTCAAAACTTGCTCCTTTACTTTGAGCAACTTAAGATCAACTACGTACTCACTACTTATCTCCCTGATGAAAGCAACACAGTTACTGATTCTGAACCTGTAACTCCTACGGTTCTTAAAACTCCTTCTATTCCTCTTAACGAAGCCACAAAGAAGAAATTCGAGAAGGACAATAAACTGGCTCGCAGTTATCTACTAAATAATATGTCTAACCCTTTGTTTGATCTATTTGTAAGGTTTAAATCTGCCAAAATCATTTGGACCAAACTTGAGACAAAATATGGTTCAGATGACGCCGGGAAAAGAAAATATGTCATCGGCAAGTGGCTACAGTTTCAGATTATGGATGACAAACCCATCATGGAACAAGCTCACGTCTACGAAAACCTGTCTGCTGAGGTCCTAGCAGAAGGCATGAGGATGTGCGAAATCCTTCAAGCCAATGTGCTGATAGAAAAATTTCTACCATCCTGGAGTGATTACAGAAACCACCTCAAGCATAAGAAGAAAGATCTCACACTGTAGGAGTTAATCAACCATATGTGGACTGAGGAGGCAAACCGGCTGAAAGATAAGATGTCTTCCCTTTTTTTAAATTCTGTTAGTTCTAACCTGGTTGAATCTGCTGTACAAATGAACAAAGACAGGTTCAAAGGCAAAGGGAAGAAATTTCAGAAGCCAACTCAAAATCTCAAGAATCAGAATTCTGCTAACAAAAGGATTCAAAAGCACAAGGTGGTGTGCTATGTGTGCGGCAAGCCTGGACGCAAGGCCTATCAATGCAATCAAAGGAAAAGGACAGTCCAAGCCAAACACAAGTCTGTAACACCTACTGCCAACATTGCTGAAAACGAGGATAATGAGATTATTTGTGCGGTTACCACCGTGGAGGCAAATCTGATCCATAATCTGTCAGAATGGATCCTGGATTCTAGAGCGTCAAGGCATTTCTGTGCCAACAAGGAACTCATGACTGATTTTGAAGAGGTTGCTGATGGACAATGTGTCGGCAACTCTTCTACAGCTACTGTCAAGGGTAAAGAGAAGATTTTACTTAAGTTTACTTCTGGAAAAATGCTGTCTTTAAGTACCGTTTTATTTGTCCCTTCCCTTCGTAAAAATTTGGTTTCTAGTACCCTTCTTGACGTAGCTGGCCTAAAAATTGTGCAAGAAGCTGGTAAAGTTGTTATCATGCGAAATGGGAACTTCGTTGGGAAGGGGTATCGTAGTAGGGGACTTCTTGTTTTGAATGCTGTTGCGCAAATCAATAATGAAACTGCTGTCAATTCTGTTTATATTGCTGAGTCTGTCGATTTGTGGCATGGTAGACTTGGACATGTTAATTTTGCTTCATTGAAAAGACTTAGAAACATGCATTTAATTCCAAATGTGAATACTGAAAATTGTTCTAAGTATCCAGTCTGTGTTAAAGCAAAATTTGCCAAGAAGCCTTTTAAAAATGTAACAACCAGGAAAACATAATTATTAGAACTTGTGCATTCAGACTTAGCAGACTTTAAGAACACTGTAAGCAAAGGTGGAAAGAAATGGTATATCACCTTTATAGACGACTACTCTAGGTATACCAAGATTTACCTTCTTAAGTCTAAAGATGAGGCTGAGGAAATGTTCTTAAAGTACAAAGCTGAAGTTGAGAATCAGTTAGACCGAAAAATCAAAAGACTTAGGTCTGACAGAGGTGGGGAATATGACACCAATTCTTTGACTGTCTTTTGTGAGAAAAATGGCATAATACATGAGACTAGCACCCCTTACACTCCTCAACAAAACGGTATTGCTAAATGGGAAAATCGTACCCTTAAAGATGTGATGAATGCCATGCTTGCTAGTTCTGGGTTATCTGATAACTCGTGAGGGCAGGCTGTCTTGACAGCTTGTTTTATACTTAATAGAGTTCCCCATAAGAAGTTAGATAAAACCCCATATGAATTGTGGAAAGGGTATGCTCCCAACCTGAATTATCTAAAAGTGTGGGGGTGTTTAGCCAAAGTTACACTACCTAGTCATAAACGTTCAAACATCGGCCCCAAGACGTTTGATGCTGTCTTTATTGGTTATGCTCAAAACAGTGCTGCATATAGATTTGTGTCTTTATCTGACTTCTCTATTTCGGAGTGTAGAGATGCTGATTTCTTTGAGCATGTTTTCCCCTTGAAAAGGAATGTGTCTCATACTGTGTCTAATACTGTATCTGAACATGTGAACTTGCCTGCTTCTAGCTCTAGTGTTAGAGACTTGGGAACTGAACCTAGAAGAAGTAAGAGGCAGAGGATTGAAACTAGTTTTGGTCCTGACTTTATCACTTCTTTTCTAGTAGAAGTCCTTGAGAACTTTGACATTGATGCTTTGACCGATGAACTCGTGTCTCTTTATTTACTTGAGGAAGATCTTAAAATCTACCAAGAGGCTATGAGGTCTATAGATGCTAATTTCTGGAAAGAAGCTATTAAGAGTAAAATAGATTCCCTTAAATCAAACAAAACTTGGGAATTGACCGACTTGTCTAAGGGTTGTATACCCATTAGTAGTAAATAGATCTTCAAGAAGAAACTTAGGATGGATGGCTCTATTGAAAGGTACAAAGTTAGATTAGTCATTAGAGGCTCTAACCAAAATAAGGGAATTGATTTCTTTGATACTTATTCTCCTGTGACCAAAATTGTAACAATTAGAAGTCTAGTTGCTTTGGCTGCTATCCATGATCTTGTGGTACATCAGATGGATGTCAAAACAGCATTCCTCAATGGTGACTTAGAGGAAGAAATTTATATGTCACAACCTGAAGGGTGTGAGGTTCCTGGCCAGAAGAACAAAGTATGCAAACTAAGAAAATCCCTTTATGGTCTAAAGCAAGCCCCAAAACAGTGGTATGAGAAATTTGCTAGTTCTTTAGGGGAAAATGACTTTACTGTTAACAACTCAGATTCTTGTGTTTATTCCAAAATATTTGGATCTGATTATGTGATCATATGCTTGTATGTGGATGATATGCTGATCTTTGGTAGCAACCTATGTGCCATTAATGAGACTAAAAGAATTATGTCTTCTCTCTTTGAAATGAAAGATTTAGGAGAAGCAGATGTTATCTTAGGGATCAAACTTATTAAAACCAAGAGTGGTTTTTCCTTAAGTCAGTCTCATTACATTGAGAAAGTGTTGAAAAAATTTAACTCTTTTGATGTGGTACCTGTAAGAACTCCCTATGACCCTAGCATACATCTTAAAAAGAACATGGGACCTAGTGTGTCTCAAATTAAATATGCTAAGATAATAGGGAGTGTGATGTTTCTAATGAACTCTACTCATCCTGACATTGCATATGCTGTTAGTAGACTAAGTAGGTACACTCATAATCCTGCTAAAGAACATTGAGATGCACTTCATCGTTTGTTAAGATACCTTAGAGGTACTATGGATTGGTGTTTACACTTTTGTAAATTTCATGCTGTATTGGAAGGTTTTTGTGATGCAAATTGGGTTGCTGATAATGATGAAGTAAGTTCTACTAGTGGTTATGTTTTTACATTGGGTGGAGGAGCTATTTCATGGAAGTCTGCAAAACAGACATGTATAGCTCGCTCAACCATGGAATCTGAGTTTATTGCTCTTGAGTTGGCAGGTCAAGAAGCTGAATGGCTCAAGGGTCTCTTGACTGACATACCATTGTGGGGGAAACAATCAACACCCATCTCCTTACATTGTGACTCGTAAGCAGCAATTGGAGTTGCGCACAACAGTGTCTATAACGGAAAAAAGAGACATATCCGTATTAGATATGGTGCGATAAAGCAATTGCTGAAGCATGGTGTTATCTCCTTAGAATATATGAGATCCGAGAAAAACTTGGCAGACCCTCTCACAAAGGGATTGCCAAAAGAGTAGTTCTTAAAACGTCGAGGGGGATAGGGCTAAAGCCCATGGAATGAAGAGATATGGTGGATACCAATTTGTGGTCAAACGAAACCATATTAATCTTGCAACTGCACTACTTCCCATCCCTATGGGGAGTGGTAGTGCTTATGCTATAGAGAAGCACACTAATGAATCCATAGCCTATTATGGTGGTGCTATAGAGAAGCACTTGATGGATTCATCATTACTCTACAAGAGGTTGAGCTAACATACGCTCTTAATAATTCCAAACCATAATATGGTGGTCTAAGTAGAGGTAGACTGATGGAATTACCTAAGTAAGTGTGAAGGTCTAGCCGCCTTCTATGAGAGACACCGAGGTATACGCGTAGGCCTAAAAGTGCAAGTGGTTATCGCGGAGTATGCATATTTTAGGGTTGATATGTGCCGGGAGGGCCTCATTCAAAGTCTAACAAGTTCAAGATTAAGTTCACTTGTCAGACTTAGATGTTGCCTCTCTTCACTACGTATCAATTCAATCGTAAGACATTGATACTTAAGTATCCGACCCTCCTTGTCCAGGAAATCTTTTTCATTCTTCTTTTCCTTTTGTATGCCATTAGTGGGGGATTGTTGGAGTAATGGCACCCTAAAAGGATGTTCACTTACTCTCTCTATCTCTTTTGTTGTCCCACATGGAACCTTTGGGAGTGACTTGAAGAATTTATATATCCCACTCTTCTTGCACTTGTCGAATAACTAGAAGCCATGTTTTAAGGGGGTTGAGGGGACTTAGGCTGTCACATGCATGCGCGCGCCGCCGCCGCCTGCCCGTCCGGTCCGGGCTGGGCGCGGCGCAGGCTGCGGGCTGTGGCCTTACACTATATTTTTTGGAGGAATTTTCGAGAGGACTGATTGTGTATGAGCTGTCGTAATCCTAATGGCTAGTTCACTAAGTCCTCCTCCATCTCCGCCTTAATCACCATGATTCTCTCTCCATTAATGCTTCAGTTACATTATTCTCTCCTGATTGTCTGCCCCTATTTCACGCCTTTCTTTATAGTTTGGGTGACAGTTTTCTCTCCTCCAGTCCACTATAAAAAGGACTCTACTGCAACTCTGTAGAACACACAGAACAACCAATTCTCTCTTCTCCTCTCTACTTCCTGGGTATAAAAGTTGTTATACTTCATAGCTTCTCCCTCGAGTGCACGAGTGCGAAGCCTGCTGTGTTAAACCTTGGGGAGCTTCTTCACCAAAATGATTTGCACCTAAGTCGGGCGAATTAAGTTTTCAGGTCAGTGGTTCATACCACAACACAATTCATCTCCCTGTTCTTTGAGCAGCCATTACCATTCGTTTCCAACAGTTTAAAATAGGGGCGTCCATCTATTAACGCAATCACTAATGTACAACACCAATTAAAAAAGATACATATATGATATATATCATAGTAGTTTATTTTTTATAAGTAATAATAATATACCCCACTTTTTTACTCCAAAAAAAACTATAGTACCTTTACTATTACATTTGTTCTTTGCAGTTTTTCGTATTTTGAATTGATATATAAACTGTGCAAATGGCAGAATGTTACAATTACATAGCATTTACTAAAACTGTTAGTTATAGAAGAAAAATTATCAGCACCAAGCAATAAAACAAAAAAAAAAATTGAGACATGAAATGAACCTGTCAAACATGAAATACAACTACAAATAAGCAGTTGCACTTGTAATCACACCAAAAGAGGGAAAAACAAATGGCATCAAGTTCAAATCAATCATTTGTGCCAAATTAAAGAAAAATCTACTTTAAGAACACATTGCAACTAAACAGCCGAAAAAATAAATAATAACAATAAAAAAAAAGTTAAAGATATTAGAATTATAATAAATTTAAAGTTTAAATTCCAGATAAGAGAGGGTGGGAGAGAGAAAAATGTAGGCTTTGGTGCATTTAATTTAATTTTGCTTTTCTATCAAATTTTAACTTTATAACTGCTCTTTTGATATTTAAAAAATTTAAAAAATATCACTATGTGAGTTGGATATATTTAAAGAGTATCATTAATTTTTTAAACACTAATTTAGGGATGACCATGTATTGCCAATTTAATCACATTTAAAATAAGTCTGTAAACGCAAATTTCGAGGCTAAAATAAATTAGACAAGAAATTCTGCAACAAATTGAATTTTGTATTGATTTAGTGTGTAGGTACAATCTCTGAATTTGATACAATAAAATTGGTCCTCTGATTCAATCTCCTAATGACTTGAGCACTCCGAGGGCTTGATGCTTGATCTCGGTTGATGCAAATCAGCTGAAGAACTCTGAAGACGTTTCTTGGTTCTGATCTGCCAGTGACTGATTGTGATTTCTGAACCTCTGCAAGTCTTGATCCTTCTCGCTTGGTAGCTGGATGCTCCTTGCTGTCCGAGCTCTGAATTCTGCAAATGCTGAGTGCCCCCAAATGAAGGGAGAAGAGCTTTATTTATAGGCTCTGCCGGCTAGGGTTGGCGCCGGGTTTTGGGCCTAGGCCCAGTAATTATTTTCTCATTTTTAAATAAAGAAAATAATTACTAGTTTCTGCATCATTGATGACGCGTGGCGACTTTTGATTGGCTGCACCTAACTTTGACCGAGCGGGCCAACCAAAGTCAACGTAACACGTGGCACTTTATGGTTGGTCCATTTTTTACACGTGGCGTCATTTAATTCGTTATTAATATTTTTATTTTTTTTTTTTTGGCCTTCTACAAATGCCCCCTCGAGAGTCGGTCGCGCAATCAATTTTTTTTGAAGCGGCTGAATCTCGAATACGTAATTGATGCGAATGATCAAAGGTTTGACGGGGTCCTTTCTTTTTTTTTTTTTTTTTTTACTTGCCCAGTACTTCTTTTTTTTTTTTCGATTGAAATTCTTCTCTTTCTTTTTTTTTTTTTTTTTTTTTTTAACGCAGGGCTTGACCCTTCTTCTTTTTTTTTTTTTTTGCTTTTTTTTTTCTTTTTTTTTTTGTGGGGGCACGTATGGCTTCCCCTCTTTTTTTTTTTTTTTTTTTTTTTTTTGCTTTTTTCTTTCTTTTTTTTTTTTTCTTTCCTTTTTTTTTTGTGGGGGGCACCACGTATGGCTTCTCCTTTTTTTTTTTTTTTTTTTTTTTTTTTAGTGATGATTCTTGAGTTGATAAAATTCTATCAATAATTTCAGATAGAATTTATCTAGAACTCAGAGAGATAAAAACTTATCGACATTCGAATCGCAGTAGGAGTAGGAAGTTTCAATTGCTACTACTATATATACCCATCTACAAGTGCCTTCAATTCACCCAAAATTTTTTTTTTCTATATTCAGTACCGAACTCGAGGTATATATTTTTTTTTCTTTGCCTCCATACGACGCAACATCTGCATCTCCTTAAAAACTGCTAATGCTTCATCTTCTCTTCTTGCACTTCCATAAGCATGGATGAGTAAAGCATAGCTCACAACATCTGGTCTTCCGTAGTTACAACTTTGAAGTAGAAAGAAGAAAGACCCACTTCAAATCCTGGTTGCTTAAACCCTTGAAGGGCAGTGCACTACTCGAATTTCATGAAAAATTGAGGCCCCAAATCGTTATATCAAGGATTGAATAACAAAACCAAAATACCCACTTGCGAATCCGCACACCGTAAGGATGAGGCAGAAAACCAGGAAGGAGGCAGAATTTTTTTGTTTTTTTTTTTTTTTTTTTTTTTTTCACCTGCTTGGCAATTGCTTCTGGGCAAAACTTCAACAATTCCCAACAGGGGAGGAGAGGGAAAACAGGGAGCGGAGGAGAGAGAGAAGAGGGAGAACGAAGAGTCGTGGAGCTCCCTTTGTTTGTTTTTTTTTTTTTTTTTTTTGGGGTACCTGCTTGGCAATTGCTTCCAAGCTTCTGGGCAAAGCTTCAACAATTCCCAACAGGGGGAGGAGAGGGAAAACAGGGAGCGGAGGAGAGAGAGAAGAGGGAGAACGAAGAGTCGTGGAGCTCCCTTTTTTTTTTTTTTTTTAAGCAAATTGTTGTCAAATTACGCTAAAGTGTTGGTCCTGATGAGCCTAACACCTCATCGTAATTTGGCATGCTTTGGTTTTGTTTTGTCGTGTGGTCGCCGTTCCTAGAACATTGCTTCGTCCCCTTTTTTTTTTTTTTTTTTTTTTTTTTTTTTGTATTATTAAACCAAGAACTATCGGTTCATATTTGGTTTCTCCCTTTTTTTTTTTGTGAATGTTTTTTTTTTTTTTTACCACTTTTTTTTTTCTTTAGAGAATTTAATTTTTGTTTTTTTTTTTTTCAGGAAGCTGCTGAATCAAGTTATATTTCTTTCTGTCAGCTACGACTCCCCTGGTTAGATCGTGAAGTGAGGTCGACTTCTAAGACGAGGAATCGTTTCTCCCCGTAGATTCGATTCTTCGCAGGCGACTCCCTCACTTGATCTAATTTGGGTCGACTTTAATTACTTCCTTCCAGCCACGACTCCTCCGATTAGATCGCGAAGTGAGGTCGACTTTTAAGACGAGGAATCGTTTCTCCCCGTAGATTCGATTCTTCGCAGGCGACTCCCTCACTTAATCTAATTGGGGTCGACTTGAATCTCTTTCTTTCAGCCAGGACTCCTCCGATTAGATCGCGAAGTGAGGTCGACTTCTAAGACGAGGAATCGTTTCTCCCCGTAGATTCGATTCTTCGCAGGCGACTCCCTCACTTAATCTAATTGGGGTCGACTTGAATCTCTTTCTTCCAACCATGGTGCATTTTCTGGATTCATCATCCGATCCCAAGAAGCCAACTCTTACCATCCTGGACAGAGAAGATGATCCAATTGAAGAAGGCGTGACTCTCCGTGTAGATATGCCAACACCCCTACCGTCCAGACGTTCTTTGCTCCATAACTACCTTGCAGATTCATGCTGGAGTGTGGAATCTACCCGTGACATACAAAGATCAGACGGAGTCATCTCGACTTTGAGAGTTTTGAAGCTTAGCTCGCCATTATTTGCATCTTCAGTCCCTTCCCAAGGAGCAACACCCTTACTTAGGCATCGTATCATGGACGGAACACTATCCTGGGGCAATTTTTCACCTTGTTTCTCCGACAACTTCTTCATACCGTGCTATTGGGAATGGCTTGAAGACATTCTCGGTCGCAACAAGGACAAACTTAAGGAATGGAGGCTTCATGACGGACTATATGCATCACTGTTCTCTTATGACATGAGTCTCACCGTCTTCAAAGTATTTTGTGAGCTGTGGTGCCACACTACCAACACCTTTTGCACAGAGAGTGGCGATATGTTAATCTCCTTATGGGATTTGCGGACTATAGGTGGACTTCCAGCTGACGGTGCTTACTATGAAGAAGTCATTCCACCCGCCAGAGAACTCCTTTCTGCAGGACGTGGAGAAAATGATATTCCAGCGACTTGCACATTCCTTTTTTCCGCATTCCACAGACTATGCCAAGATGTTCATGGCCTTATTCAACTTCCTGCTACCGAATGGATACGCTTCTGGTTTCGAGGGCGGCAGATTTACACACCTCCTCCCAGTCGTGACAACAGAAAGCGAGTTAAAGCTCCAACAAACACATCATGTCCATCTGGTATGATTGCTCCTCGCACAGGGCGAACGAAGAGAGAGAAGGACCCTTTTGTGACGCTCAACATTCCTGAGGCTCTAATCGAAGAGACTTACCTTGCTGCCCTTATTTCCTGTTGGCTGTGCTCATTTGTGCTACCAACTGAAGCAGTGTGCCTTATTCGTCCAACTGTGTTTGTAGCTGCAAGCAAACTAGCTCGCGGGGAATATCTAAACCTCGCAATTCCTGCTTTGGCTAGCATTTATCGGGGATTACATAGAATTTCCACAGCTCGGAGCTTGAATAAGTTGGAAGTAATTTTTCCTATTCACTACGTTTATGGATGGTTAGGGACTTACTTCCCAACTTATTTTGATCATCCCCATCATCGGCATGACCATCCTAAGATGGTGAGGTTCTCTGGCGAAAAGATGAATCGGACTCCTGACGTACAAGAAGCTCGAGAACTATTGAAATGCAAGGATCCATCCGTCATGTATTCTAACGCTCTTATGAAGGATACATCGATCACCTTGATTGACACCCAAAATTTATCCTCAAGCTGGAAAGCATATTTGATTTGCCTCCGCTCTGGGTTTTTGACTTTGCGACAAGGAAGAACAATTGTGATCGAACCATACTTTCCTTGTAAGTTTGGGCGACAATTTGGCTTCTATCAAGATGTACTCAGTGAGCCACGGATGAATGACAGAGAGGGCACCTTACAGGATGTAGCTCGCTATTGGTTCAACCTTACAGAACATATAACAAGGTCCAGCGTGACAATTCCTGCTCCTCCTGACAAGAAGTCTACACTGGTTACCATTGCATATGCTAATTGGTGGCGATCTTCGCGAGGCGACCTTTTCTCTCAAGGGCTTAAACATCCTAGAGGCGAGATGGTGCAACCACGAAGAGCTCCTAAAGTGAGGATTGCTGATGATGCATCCGCCTTAGTTGTGACATCTGGTAAAGCAAGTGCACATAAGCCAATCATGCAGCAGCGTAATGAACATACCCTATCTCCAGCTGAGCTTAGAAAAGAAGGAGGGGATAGTTCCTCATTAGGAGCAAACACATCTCCTCAGAAAAGTAGAAGTTGTTCGCCTGGTAAAGAGAAGATTGAAGCTTTGAGAGGTTTGGGTGTTAGGTCTTCCATTAGTGGAGCGAAGAATTTGTCAGGCTCGAAAAGCCAACTAGACGTTGCCACCAAGCTGCCTAACTCCAAGAACAAGTCTAACAGTGCGACGAGCTCACTGAAATCGGCAAACAAAGCAAAGGGAGAGGTGCATCCTGTTATCCTGCCCCCTTTTCTTCCCCCCCCTTTTTTTTTTTTTTTACCTAACCCTCCTTTTAATGTAGGGATATACTGCCGAAATCGGAGATAGACTTAAGGCCGTATTTGGTGACAAAGACAGTGAAGCCACCTTGACTGTGCCTGCTGCTAAGTCGATTGAGGACGATTCTATTAACATAATGCCCTCGCCAGTGAAACAAACAGAGCGCTGTGAATCACCTGCTCCTTCTGTTGCAACCTACTTCCCTGGGAGAATTGCTTCTGGCGTGTTTAATGATTTGGCCTTGAGTGTGAAGCAACGTTTTCAGCAACAGTTGAAAAAGTTCATCCCAAAGACAGAGGGTGACCTGGGAAATATCCGCCAGGAAGCTGAGCAAATATATGAAACATTATCATCCTTTCAGGCAGATTATTTGGGGCTGAAGAATAATGTCGAGGCATACTTGAACGAAGTCGGACAGTATCTGAAATTGAAAGCTCAATTAGAAGATCGGACTCCTACCAAAGATGTGCTAGGTAAGCGGGCAGCCTTATTAGACAAACTTGGGGAGGCACGAGCTTCAATGGAAAAGGTCGGTGCGCAGTTTGACGAGACAACTACTGCTATCGCCCAAGTTCACAAGCGAAGGAAGCTACTCGAGGCAGATCTTGAGCGAGCAAAGGCGGATGAGCTGGAACTGCAAGACAAATTAGTAGAGACTGAAACTTCATTGAAGAAAGCCAAAGATAGTGTGTCTCTTCTTGAACAAGAGGTTGCCGATTTAGATGCTGCCCCCCTAATTACCGCAGAAGAAACGGCTCAAGTTGAAGCAGCAAGGAAACGTGCCCAAGAGCTTTTAGGCACACTGGGTGCCTAGACCATGTCCGATGGATTTGTTCTAGAATTTTTTGGAACTTTGCAACTTGCTAGTTCTTTTTTTTTTTGAAGTCAGTATGGTTTTATTGTAATTGGTTTTGATATATTGCAATAAGATGAATCTTTCGATTCGAGTTTACGCAATAATATGTAACTGTACCCAATGAACAAAACCAATACACTAACACAATGACGGCTGTACTTAAGAAATATATCAGAGTTGCCTACGTACCTAGAGGGAATGTAATACCCTAAAGGATCAAGCCATACGTAGTTCAAGAACATAACATTTTTTATTTGTTTTGTTTTGCCGTTCACAGTTTAGACTCTTGCGGGCCAGGAGTAATACAAAGGAAATTTAACTTGAAAGAACGAGCAGTTTAGGCTCTTACTTAGGAGCTTTACAACATTAATTCTATTTCAAGGGTAATAACGCTTCAAGAACTTGCCATTTATGGGTCCTACGCGCACTCCATCAGCACCAACTATCTTGTATGCTCCATTTGTGTAGACTTCTCTGACTACATAAGGACCATCCCACTTGGAGGTGAATTTGCTTCCAGACTTGTGAGAAACGATGATCGGTCTTCTTACTGCCAGGACCTGGTCTCCCACTTGGAACGAGCGTGGCCGAACCTTTTTGTTGAACGCTCTTGATAAACGGGCTTGGTAGCATTCTAGCTTTTGTTGCGCCTGAAGTCTCCTCTCATCAAGGGCCTCCAACTCAGCTAAGCGAAGCCTGTGATTTTCGTCTTCCGTCAAACCTTCCTGTATGGCGATGCGGAGTGATGGGATTTGAAGCTCCAACGGTAGAACGGCTTCAACTCCATACACCAAAGCGAATGGGGTCGATTGTGTTGGCGTCTTGTACGTTGTTCGATATGCCCAAAGAGCTTCCCCTAATCTCTCATGCCAATCCCGTTTAGACTTTGCGACAACCTTTTTGAGTAAGTTGCAAAGCGTTTTGTTGAAGGCTTCTGCCAGGCCATTTGCAGGGGCGTTGTACATGGAAGACTTATGCTGGGAGAACTTAAACTTCTCGCACAGACTTGTCATCAGGCTGTTGAAGAAAGGCTTACCATTATCGGTGATAATGTACCTCGGCACACTATACCGATAGATAATGTGTGTCCTTATGAAGTCGACCACATTTTCTTTTTTGACCTCTCTTAGTGGGATCGCTTCCGCCCATTTAGAGAAGTAATCAGTGGCAGCTAGGATGTAAGAGTGACCAGCAGACGATTTAGGCGTGATTGGTCCAACGACATCGAGCCCCCATGCCTCAAATGGCCAAGATGCAACTGTTGGGTGAAGAGGTTCAGGAGGTTGATGTATGAAGTTAGCATGGAACTGGCAAGCATCGCACCTCTTTGTATAATTTATGCAATCTTGCACCATAGTGGGCCAGTAGTAGCCCATCCTTTTAATGCGATCATGTAACCTAGGCCCTGATTGGTGTGCTCCACACACCTGAATGAGCTTCTGTCATTGCTTGCTTTGCTTCTTCCACGCCCAAGCATCGTAACCAAAGACCAAGAGGGGAGCGTCGATAGAGCGTCCCGTTGTAGTAAAGGAAGCTTGAAGCCCTCCGCTGTATTTCTATCTTATGCCTTGGGTCACTAGGCAGTTTTCCATGCTCTAAGTACTCAATTATAGGTTGACGCCAGTCTTCTGCATCTGTTTCAAGAACACATATCATGTTGACGTCTTCCTCTAAATTTTCATCATCTGGCGGAACAACCCAACAACTACACACTGGAATAGTCATTCTTTCTTCTGCCCCCAGTGCCAAAGTGGCTGCGAGGCTTGCTAGTGCGTCAGCCACCTTGTTGGCACTCCTTGGCACGTGCTCTAACTTGATCATGTCCAACTTATTTAGCAGGCGTAATGCTTGCCTGTGATACGGGACAAGGTCCTCTTTCTTGACCTCGTATTCGTCAAGTAGTTGATTAATGACCAACTGCGAGTCACCATATATGTTGAGATCGGTGATCCCCATCTCAATAGCCATTTCAAGGCCCAAATTAAGCGCTTGGTATTCCGCCACATTGTTAGAGCACAACTGAGTAAGCACAAATGAATACGGAAGAATGTGCTTTTCGGAGGAGACGAAAACCACTCCTGCACCAGCGCCATCACGTCTAGCTGCACCATCGAAATACATTTCCCAGGGAGGGAGGATATCGATGTAGAACACGCCTTCTCCTGGCAAATCATCATTCAACTCCCAAGCATCAGGAATGGGGTGATCTGCCAAGAAATCTGCCAACGCTTGCCCCTTAACCGCTCTTTGGGGTACATAGACAAGGTCGTACTGTTTTAAGATGACCGCCCATTTTGCCAGTCGCCCATTTAAGATTGGCCTAGATAAGATGTACTTGATGGGATCAGTTTTGGAGATCACTTGCACTGTATAGGCCTGCATGTAATGCTTTAATTTCTGGATGGCAAAGATGAGTGACAAGCACATCTTTTCAATAGGGGAGTACTTCAACTCAGCGCCGACCAATGTACGACTTAAGTAGTACAGAGCAACTTCTTTCCCTTCCTCGTTTTCCTGTACGCATAATGCTCCTAGGGATTTTTCCTGAGCTGCAATGTACAGTCGAAGAGGCTTGTCTGGAATGGGTGCCCCCAATACCGGAGGATGGGACAAATATTCCTTTATTTTCTTGAAAGCTGCTCGGCATGAGTTGTCCCATTCAAACGGTGCTCCCTTTTTCATGAGGTGGCTGAAGGGGTGACAACGTCCTGCAAGATTTGAGATGAATCTTCGGATGTATGCCAAGCGACCTTGAAGTCCGCGAAGCTCTCTAAGATTCTTCGGCTCTGGCATCTCTTGAATTGCCTTGATCTTCGATTGGTCGATCTCGATTCCTCGATGGTGAACGATGAAGCCTAAGAATTTTCCGGATGAGACACCGAACGCGCACTTGAGCGGGTTCATCTTCAATTGACATCTCCGTAATCGTTCAAAGATCAAACGAAGATCTTGTATGTGGTCCTCCCTCTTTTTGGACTTGACTACCAGATCATCGACGTAGCATTCAACTTTTTTGTGAAGCATATCGTCAAAAATTGTTCGCATTGCCCTTTGGTAGGTTGCTCCTGCATTCTTAAGTCCGAAGGGCATTACTTTATAGCAAAAAATGCCCTTAGGTGTGCGGAAAGCTGTGGCCTCTTGATCCTCTGGAGCCATCAGAATCTGATTGTATCCTGCGGTACAATCCATGAATGACAACGCTTCATGCCCTGTAGTTGAGTCGATCATGAGTTCTGTGACAGGTAGCGGGAAATCATCTTTTGGACAAGCGTCGTTGAGATCCCGGAAGTCCACACAAATACGAAGTTGTCCATTCTTCTTTCTGACAGGCACGATGTTTGCGATCCATGTTGGGTATTTAACCTCGCGAATGAATCCCGCCTCTATGAGTTTGTTGACCTCCTTTTCAATTTCCGGTACCAACTCTGGGCGAAAACGTCGCTGAGGTTGTTTCTTAGGCGAAATACCCCTTTTGATAGATAAGCGATGAACTGCAACCTTCGGGTCCAACCCGGGCATTTCTTTATAACTCCAAGCAAATATGTCCTTGTACTCTGTCAGGAGTTCCAAGTACTGCTTTTCTTCTTCTAGTGTAAGTGATGAGCTTACGTAGATAGGGCAAGGCTCTTCATTGGTTCCAAGATTCAGCTCTTTCAGATCATCAACTGTAGCCTGTCCCCCATCTTCGAAAGTCTTAGGAGTCTCTGCCAACTCTATCTCATAGTCTGAGTCATCACATTCGTGGATCGTGATATGATTAGAAGAAATAGCTTCTTCTTTCTCGGCTTCCTCGTTAGAGCCAGAGTTTTTTCGTTGGCCTGTGAAGACCACAGTGCGCCTCTTTACTCTTAATGAACCGTCTGTCTTAACATCCAGACTAGAGAAACGTTTCATACGAGAAGGGATTGAACTTTGAACTTCATTTATCATTCCCAAGCGGCTAAATGCAGAGCTTTTCTCGAGCTGAAGTTGAGAGTTTGAGGACTTTTCACCAACTCCTATCCTGGCAAAAACCGAAGGCTTTGGCTGAGGATCATTTTTGATCCTGTTGAAAACAGAGCATCTGTGATCTTTTCCTTTCCCTATACGGGTGAATACTGACGGACGTTTTTTAGAAGTAGATGATTGTAGCCTATCAAACACAGAGGGCTTTGGGTTGGGTGAAGCATTTTCCTCTTCACTCACGTCTACTTCTTCAGCTGAGATGTGTTGAATCACCAACTTTTTGTCCTTTCGTCGCCCAGAGATTTTGACCGGCTGCGGTGGTGTGAAACCCAGTCCAACTTTAGAGACGGCTATTGAACCTCCCTGTTCTTGAATCTTCCTCTGAGTTTCGGTAAGGCCATGAGGCTTGGCTTCGACTACCTTTCCTAAAGCAGTTGGATTTTGAAAGTCGTAACCAGCTCTCTCCATAAGCTTGTACGCATTAGGATCAAATCCTTCCCTAGTCCGTGCGCTTGGCAAGTCATCGCCTTCTTTAGAAGAAACGACAAACCCGGAAAGAGGGGGCCTACTCACCTTAGCCTGCCGCATTTTAAGCGTTGGAACTGTTGCACTTCCTTTCAAGGTGATTATGTTAGCTCCATTATCCTTTTTGGTAGCTTCGGTCTCGACGCTTCTGCTTGTACACTCGCTAAAGGGCGATTCGCCCTCCTTACGGCGAGACCTAGGTATGTACCTTAAGACTGGTGGCACTGATCCTGTTGAAGCAGCAGCCTGTTTAGCGACTTGCTCAACACAAGAGGTGGTGCTACCTTGCTTGCTTGCTTCTTTCTCGAGTTGCTGCTTAGGAGCATCAACTTTTGCTGCTTGAGGGATCTTCTTTGCGACACCTTTGCCTGTGGAAGAAATGGTTGACGGCATGGTTTCTTTAGGTGCAGCACCTTCTTCAAAGAACCTTGCGTCTGCAAAATGAGACTCAGCCTTAGTGAATGGCTTGACATCCCCGTTTATTTTCTTCTCTCCATCACGGTAGTACTTAAGGCATTGGTGTAAAGTGGAGGCCACTATCCCATGCTCATGAAGCCATGGTCGCCCAAGTAACAACTTGTAGGACGTCTTAGCATCGATTACATGAAAGATGGAGGATGTCATCAAATCTCCCATTATCAGTTCAACGCGAATCATGCCGATTGCACGTTGGCCCTCAAGGTTAAAGCCTTGAATCATCGTTCGGCTCTTAGACAGTTCTTCCACTGTGATGCCTAAGTCGTTCATTGTAGACTTCGGCATGATGTTGACGGCTGACCCTCCATCCACGAGAATGCGTCTGACTTTCTGCTCCCTAATGTAACCAGTCACAAACAAAGGACGATTATGGGGCTTAGATCCTAACAACAAATCGTCGTCAGTGAAAGTGACTGCGGTGTTGCAATAGGCACACTGAACAGGGCCTTCTGTCAATGCTCCCACATCCTTGATTTTATCAGCATAAAGTTCTGGGTGTTGTAAGGCAGCAACAACATGTCGGCGCATCTCGTCAGGCAAACAAAAGATTTGCCCCCAGCCCATGCGAGCTGGCAAAGCCTCCAAGACAGTTAAAGTCTTATCAGCTACTCTAGGAGACCCCTCTTGTCCATCACTTCCTTCGTCTTCGTCTTCTTCGAGCTCAGAACATGAGGTCATGTTAACCGTAACTTTCTCAAAGAAGCCCGTTGGGAAAAACTCTTTGAGTGTGACGGGAACAAGCGGCTCCTGCTCCAGGAGGTCAATAGGCAGAGTTTCGTGCCTTTTGACGTTCTTGGACTTCTTCTTTCCTTTTGAATGACGAGGGCTTTTCTTTCTTCCTTGTCTCTTCCTGCGGCGGAGAAGCGGTGATTGCACTTGGCTTTGCTTCCTTGGCCTCCGGCGAGTGACAAGAGTCCATCCCTCTTCATCAACATCAGTTTTGTCAGAGACATCTATAATAGGCTCAGTCTCTGGCGCGAGCCCTTCCGAACCAATTGGAATCACTACAGGCTCCAGACTTCCAAATTGAATTGTAATTAATTTCACTCCAAGGAAGGAAATCAATTCGGTATTTAGTTTACCACGAGGTGGAGTATGCTTTGGCCTCCAGGGCGATGAGGAATACTCCAACTGAGTGGAGATATGATTTGTCTCCACAGTGTCGTCCAAATCTAATATTATCTTCCCATCCCTGGCAAGTTGCATAATACGCTCCTTGAGCGTAACGCATTTCTCGAGAGGGTGACTGACCACCCTGTGATACCGACAGTATTTTGGGTCGGTAACCCTTCCAGCTTCTTCGGGCTGTTTCGGTTCTGGAAGTTGAATAACCCCATTTTCAAGGAGATCATCCAGCATTCCCGACAAGTCTGAGTCAGGGAATGGATATTTCTTCTCTTGCAGTTCCTTTAATGTAGGACGCTTCTTTCCAGAATCCTTGGAGAATCCACCCTTCTTATTTTCATACTTGGGCTTCCCGGAGATTCGAACCGGCTCCCCAGTTGAAGCAGCCATGGATTCTTTGTTTGAGAACTTTGTGGACTTAGGATTTTTCTTGAATTCACCCTTGTCCTTTCTAGCGTCAGATGAGGAAGAAGACTTGCCACGGCGACTTGCGATCGTTATCTCCATATCATGAGCTTTTGTTGCCAATTCCTGGAAGGTCCTTGGCTTACTCATCTGCAGGACGTATAGTAAATCCCACTCCATACCTTGAGCACACATTTCAACGGCTGAAGCTTCTGATAGACGATCCTTACACTCAAGACTTAGGGATCTCCAGCGATTAATGTAATCAAGAACCGGTTCGTCCTTCCATTGTCTAGTGCTTGTTAACTCTGTCATGCTAACAACACGTTGAGTGCTGTAGAACCGATTCAGGAACTCCTGCTCCATTTGTTCCCAGCTGTCAATAGACTCTGGCTCCAAGTCTGTGTACCAGTCGAATGCAATCCCTTTTAGAGTACGAACAAACTGTTTCACCAGTCGGTCCCCCTCTGTGCCAGCATTACTGCACGTCTCAATGAAGTGGGCAATATGCTGTTTGGGGTTGCCCTTGCCGTCGAACTGGTTGAACTTAGGGGGCTGATAGCCATGCGGCATGCGAAGAGCATCGATCCTCTTCGTATAAGGCTTTGTATATATGTGGGTCTTGTGAGATCCCCCTCCCAACTGAGCCTTGACCGCATTTGCTATTAAGCTCTGAATCTGCTCAACAGACATCGAGCCTAAAGAGCGGTCTTTTCTTGCCTTGCGTTCGTCATCAGACTCTTCGCTGTGGCTGGACTCTTTATCAGAGTCTTCAGCGCCTGAGCCTTTGTTGGAAGCTTCAGAGGACTTCTTTTCCAGTTTCTTCATCAGCTCAGCAATCTGATCGTTCTGGCGTTTGATTTGAGCATCCTTTTCTGCACTCTCTTTAGAGAGCCTATCCAAGGTAGCCTTCATGCTTGCCAGTTGTTCTTCGAAGTTAGTAGCCCCTGTCACCATAACTGGCATGATGACAGTGTCAGATGATTCAGCTTCAGCATGCGAGGAAGGTGATCCCTTTGATGATGCTAAAGAGAAATCGCCGCTTGAGTAACCATCATCTTCAAAATTGAAGGGTTGAAAAGCAGGGTTTGTGTGGGTTTGGAGTTCATCCATCCCACGTGGAATTGTTTGTGGCATGATGAAGCCAGCAATAGATTTTTGCTTCAGAGCATTCGAAACGATTTGATTGACTCCATCAGATACCTTGGAGCCGAGGTTTTGAATCTTGTGTGACTGTGATATTGCAGCCACAACTGATTGTTCTCCAGTAGCTTTTGTCATACTTCTCGTCATGACACCACCAGATGCAGCACTAGCAGTTGTTGATCCTTGCGATGCGGATCGAACAGTTTTCCTTGAAGATTGAGTGATAGCGTTCTTAGGGGCCATGTTATCTTCGAGGAAGTGCAGAGTTGGTATTTTGGAGAAAGAGATGAGAGGCAGAGAGGTCCCACCGGGCGTGCCAAATTTGTAAACGCAAATTTCGAGGCTAAAATAAATTAGACAAGAAATTCTGCAACAAATTGAATTTTGTATTGATTTAGTGTGTAGGTACAATCTCTGAATTTGATACAATAAAATTGGTCCTCTGATTCAATCTCCTAATGACTTGAGTACTCCGAGGGCTTGATGCTTGATCTCGGTTGATGCAAATCAGCTGAAGAACTCTGAAGACGTTTCTTGGTTCTGATCTGCCAGTGACTGATTGTGATTTCTGAAACTCTGCAAGTCTTGATCCTTCTCGCTTGGTAGCTGGATGCTCCTTGCTGTCCGAGCTCTGAATTCTGCAAATGCCGAGTGCCCCCAAATGAAGGGAGAAGAGCTTTATTTATAGGCTCTGCCGGCTAGGGTTGGCGCCGGGTTTTGGGCCTAGGCCCAGTAATTATTTTCTCATTTTTAAATAAAGAAAATAATTACTAATTTCTGCATCATTGATGACGCGTGGCGACTTTTGATTGGCTGCACCTAACTTTGACCGAGCGGGCCAACCAAAGTCAACGTAACACGTGGCACTTTATGGTTGGTCCATTTTTTACACGTGGCGTCATTTAATTCGTTATTAATATTTTTATTTTTTTTTTTTTTTGGCCTTCTACAAAGTCATTAAATTTTTTTGGGGATCGAGGGTGTCCATGGACACCCCTCCCCTAGTAGTGGATCCGGCCATGTCTAACTTGCTTCAATCTGCTAACTGTTAGTCAAACCTGCTTTAACTTGTTCTAACTCATTCACAAACCTGCTATTAAACTGCTCCAATCTGTTAACTATTAATCAAACCTAGTCAAACATGCTTTTTGCTAGTCAAACATGCTCAAACATATTACCTATTCATGCAATATTCTCATATTGAACACATTTTTGTGTCGTTTCTCTTTCAACTTTGTCACTAAAGTATCTAGCAGTCTTGTCCAAACATATCTAATTCTATCTACTCGTCCTCTACATAATTTCCAATCGTCTAATTCCATGCCAAATTTAAAAAATCCCATAAACACCGAACTAATGATTGGATGACGGAGGGAGGCAAAGGAGGAATTAAAAATCATCACGAGAATCTTTACCAGAATGTAAGCCGAAGGCAGACTATCGTTGCCCATACAATGACCATAAAAACTTAATTAAAGAAAACATATACGGTTGGCATCATGTCGGGCAAACTGCTGTATGGTTCTTTGAAAGGGGTAGGGGGACTAACATTTGCATACAAAAGCCCCACGTCCCCTTCACATGCCTGATTAACTCATGACTATCCTTCTAGATTCCGTACCTGTATAAATAACTTGAACTTAAACATTTTTCATCAAACAGTACCAAAACTTGAACTCAATTCCTAAACATGGCTTACCCATTTCATCCCACTAGATCCATAAGTTTTCCCCCTCGATCACTCCCAAGCTCGCTCAAAATTGATGAATCCCTAATAAAATTGAGATCGTTTGAGGTTTTGTCATCATCAAGTTCAACTTTTGGTGAAAACATCCAGGTGGGTCTCATTGGCCTAGCGGAGTTGTATGGCTATGTACAAGAGTTAATATTGTCACCCTCAAACCAACATGCTCTTAAACAATGCAAACTCGCAGAAGAAGCCTTGGATGGCTCAGTAAGGTTGCTCGATACATGTAGCTCTGCTAGAGACCTAGTCCTTAGGCTTAAGGAGCAAGTGCGCGACTTGCAGTCTGCCTTACATAGGAAGGGATGCACGAGCAATATGGAGAGTGAGCTTCGCACTTACATGGGTTTTAGGAAGAAAATGGCTAAGGATGTCGCAAGGTGCCTAAAAGCCCTAAAGCAAGATGAGATGAAATGTAGGGTGGGAGCTACCCCTGAGGGACAGCGTGATGATGATCCCCATTTAGTCATGGTGGCTAGGGTTTTGAGAGAGGTTTATGAAGTCACAGTTGAATTCTTTCGACGTTTCTACTTGTTATTGCTCGCTAAGCCAACAAAAACAGTCAGTGGATGGTCATTGATCTCGCGGTTAGTCACCAAAAGATCATCACAGGCTCGTGAAGAAGCGAAGGTTAACGAGATTGCTGGGGTTGATTCAGCAATTTGTGAACCAGATGTTGCAAACATTGATGTGCAAGTAGTTCAGGGAAAGTTGCAAGTGCTTGATGCTAGCATTCGGATCCTTGAGGAAGAGCTTGGATGTGTGTCCAAGTGCTTGGTTGAGAACAGAGTCTCTCTGTTGAACGCCCTTACACATTAAATGAAAAATGATGCAACCAATCATCATGTCTATGTAGTTGTACAGCTTGTACTTGGGCCATGGCAAAAATGTCCGTACTTAATTAGTCCATGTTCCAAAGAAGTTTTGTAGGATTTATGTAAACTGAGCCAATTGCTCTTGTGGCGGGAAATTGAAATATAGTGATCAATTCATTTATTTAATTTCACTTGTATGGTCTCTTAAAATTTAAATCTTGCTCTATATCATATATATATTTTTTCAATGGCATGCCTGAAAGGCTAACTAGATTTGTTGACGGGAACATAGTTTTCTCAAAAAATTATTTTTGATGGAAAATAGATTTTTTGTATCACATCTTCCATCATTTGGTACAAGATAAATCATTTTCTATGGAAAAAAAAGATAATATTATTGAATTATTTAAGCGGCAGAAAATGTTGGTTGAATTGTTACAGTGAAGATGAATGTTGATCATATGAAGGAATGTTGAGTTTAAATTTAAGATTCGAGCTTCTTTTAATGTTTACTATTGGATAATCAAGTTTCCATGCAAACTGTCAAAAATTGCTGTAGTGTAAAAAAAAAAATCAACTAAATTGTTTAAGTGGCGAACAATATCGAATGAATTGTCGTGACAGAAAAAATGTTGACAAAATGAAGAAATGTCCAGTTTAAAATCTAGATTTTAGCTCATTTTAATTTTCCTATTCGATAAATACCAAGTTTCAAACCAAACTATTGAAATTGTTTTACTGGTAAAAAATATCGACTAAATTGTTTAAGTGGCGAAAAATGTTGACTAAATTGTCAAGGTAGAGAAAAATTAAAGAATGTTGATCTTAGAATCTAGATTTCAGCTTATTTTAATTTTTCCAATCCAATAATCAAGTTTTAATCTAAACCACTAGCATTATTTCAATAGCAAAATATGTCAACTGAATCATTTAAGTGGTTAAAAATATCGAGTGAATTGTTATAGTAGAGATAAATATTGACCAAGTGAAGAAAAAATTAGGCTCAACATATGGATTTGAGCTTATTTTAATATCTTTCATCGGATACTCAAGTAGTCAAGTATTGATCTAAACCACTAAAAATTGGATTTTGCACCTAATTATATCTTTATGTGACAGAGTTGGAAGAATAAAATCAACTCCTTTTTTGCTCAAAAGAAATTCATTCCACATTGGGGGGGGGGGGATATTTTTTTTGGAAAGTAGTTTTTCGTTCTTTATTGTGCCACATAATCAAAATATTAACAAACTATTTTTCATGAAAATCATTTTCTTTCCAACGGAGCACTGCCTAAAGCAAACATCCAAAAGCAATTGGGAACTGATCATATTACACCAGATAGTAGGCGATCGCGTACACAGTCCAAAATTTTTGAACCCATCGATCACTAAATGTATAGAATGATAAATTATGGAAAACTACGTTTGAATTTTAAAGAAATCCTTTTCCATACAATATTATATATCGGTTTTTTTTTTAAATAAGAATATTTTATATCGTTGTCCTCATGTTAAAATTGAAAACTTCATGTTCCAAGGTTTGCAAATATAAGTTCTGCCAGTCGGTTCCATTGTCTCTAAAATCTAAACAATAACACACAACACCTTAGTTAAATCCCGACACCATAAAGACATTTTCAAAATGAACTGGTAATATCCGTAATCATAGCAATCAATTCATTTTATTGTACGCGGTTCCTTGAAACTGCACTACATACCGAATTATTCAGTCCTTAGATCAGCAGACAGATAAAAGGATGTTGATCCCCTTGCTGAATACCGATGTTCATGGTCACAAACCGCCTGCAGACTACTATGAATTGGAAAGTGTGCACAGTCACGCCTTGTGTAGGGGAAGAGGCGCGCAAGCTTCCTTAGCCCATACTCTTGTCTTTGCGTAAGGTAAGGCTTATAGTTGTCAATATAGTAGTTTATCCAATCTGTTATGGATTGGTCTATTGAAATGCGTACATTTTTTAAACTTAAGTATTAAATATCGATCAACACTCATTGTGATTAGCACCAACAAACTCCAACATAAACACTTATTTTGATTTTTTAATTATAATTTTTAAGTACCAGCACCTATTGGTACTGATTAATATTGATAAATAGTAATTAGCATTGATTAGTACTCAACATTCACCAATAATAAATGTACTTATAATAAATTGAAATAGTCTTAAAACTTGCTCTGGTATTCTATCAACTCAAATGTACCCAAATCTACTGACCAATTCTTATGAAGCCTATAGGGCAATAATGTGGCGTTTTTTGTTTTTTTTTGGGGGTGTTAAATCACATTCCACTTATTGATTGATTAATTAGTTTGTTCTTTTTTTTTGGTAGGTTAATCATTTTTTTGTAGGGCACATGAGGTCGGCAATGGTATGATTAGAATAACGAACATTATTGAGAAATTCAGAATGGATACATGGAAAATTCCCGTAGCCTTTGTACGGTCACATGGAAAGTTGCAGGACACTGCAGCAACAAAAAAAGAAAAATGCATCGAATTTGTATAATTAAACAGTTTCCTAGTGAACTTGATTCATATAGTTAATCAACATGCACACGCCATCAAATTCTGTCACATTATGTTTAGTATTAGCACATATAAGGAAGAATAGACAAAGAGGGGAGGGTTCCCGGTTTGGCTAACCACTGAGACACACCCACTCAATCCCCCCCGCCCTCCCTCGGGCTTTCCCCTTCGTTGCTGGATTTTCCACCATTTCCACGTTGTTCTTGATTTAAATAACTGTAGATAAATTGAGTTGGCCCCTTGAACTGTTGGGCTTGGCTTCATGATATAAGTTCAACCTAAGCTAGGTTTGAATCAAATTTTAGCCCATTTGATTCTGTTTGGAACCCCACACAAGTGAAGAGTCCCACATCGGGAGTTTGAAGTGAGCTACTCTTCCTATTGCCAATTGGTTTTAGGATGAAACCTCACTTGGGATTATTGCCATAGGCTTTGGTTGAAGTGAGCTCCTTTCTTGGATCTCCCCAATCTGTTGATCTTTTTTTATCTAATTTGTCTAGGAATAGCAGTTTTATAGTTGTACTTAATCTTAATATTACTTAGATATTTTAGTGTAATATTAAAGCATTTATTTCATTCTAACCACCGAAAAAAATGGAACATATATGTGATTGTTCTATATTGAGTGGGATTATAGTGTTATAAAGTTAGAAGTGTTTAACTTAACTTGAAAACAATCATATACATATTCAAATTATATATGAAAATTTGGGGTTGATTGATCAATTAATATTGCTCGGATCAGACTCAAGCTTTGCTAATAGCCTATCAGGCCAGCCAAACTGAGCACGACAAAACTCCGGGTTCAATTTAACTTGATTATTTTCTGCTCACAAGCATCAATGTCATTCAGACTTGTACTATTTTTTCCCAATAATTAGATGATCAAGAGATCAACATAATGCCTTTTAGGGCTACAACTCACAAGGTAACAGCACACTATTGCTATGCCATTAAAAATCTTGTACATAGGGCCTGTTCCTTTCGTAGGTAACTTGGGGTATGTAAAATGCTGAAGTAGGTTGAGATAGGTTGAAATAAGTTGAGGTAGGTTGAAATAGGTTGAAGTGAGTTGAATTTTTTTATATGATAAATTGAACTTGGTTAAAATAGTAGAAGTGGGTTAAAGTAGGTTGAAGTAAGTTGAGATTGGTATTTTAGAATTGACCCACGAAAAGAACAGACCCATAGGTGAAAATGTTGAATGTTCAATATAAGATTTGTTAGACTTAAAATTTTCTAAATATTTTGCAACTAAAAAAAATGTCATAAATATTTTGTCATTTATAGTCCACGATATATGTCGAGATCTGATGCGAAAATTTATATGGTACTCATAGGATTTCATGCATTCATAAGCCACATAAACACTAGCATAGTAAAAGCGACAAATGTGACAAATACGAAACACACACGTATATATATGTATGTATGTATATATATAATTTATATATATATATATATGTATGTATGTATGTATGTATATATATATTATATGTATATATATATATAATATATATATATATATATATATATATATATATATGTATGTATGTATGTATGTATAATATATATATATATGTGTGTGTGTAGATACACACACACACATACGTGTATATATATATATATATATATATATATATATATATATATATATATATATATATATTATATATATATATATATATATTATATATATATATATATATAGGGGTTGTTTGGTAACAGCAGTTGTTTGGCAGAAAATAGTTGTTTGGGAGGATTTTAGCTATTTTGACCAAGTCAAATAGTTAATGGTGTTTAGTAAAAAGCTGTTTGCAATAGCTATTTGACTTCAAAAAGCTCTTTTTGAAAAAGCTATTTTCATTAGCCTTTTGAGAAGAGCTTTTTGTGGAAATAACTTTATTATCCATAAGTTTGAAAAAATTACAGACATCTTATTAAAAGCTAATTCACAAGGGCATAAGTGAAAATTTACAAAGATATTTTTTAGAAACAGTTAGTTTTTACCAAACACTTTTTCTAAAAGCAACTAATTCAAACAGCTAATATAAACAGCTAATTCAAGTAGCTAACGGCTAATAGTTAATACAAGCAGCTAATAGCTACTAGTTGTTTGCCAAACAGGTATATATATATATATATATATATTATATATATATATTTCAAAAACAGCTAATATAAACAGCTAATTCAAGTGGCTAACGGCTAACAGTTAATACAAGCAGCTAAATAACTACCAGTTGTTTGCCAAATATATATATATATATATATATATATATATATATATATATATATATATATATATATATATATATATATATATATATATATATATATATATATATAGTAAAAATACACACTTCCAACTATAAGAGGACTATTTGAGGTGAAATGGACATTCTAATTAGGGAAGTAATATGCGCTCTGCACTTTGTCTATAAAACTTAATGATAGATGGAACCTATTTTTCTCCAAATTTTCTTTGAAAAGACATGCATTGTCTTCAACCTTAATCATAGATTACAACTATTGTGTTCCAAACTTTCTTAGGAAAGACCTGCATTGCCTTCAAATTGCTTTCATTCTAATGTCTTTACCCATGTTTAAATGTTATAAAATTCTCCTATCAATAAATTTTTTATCGAAAAGAGTCGGTTCAATGTTAGTAGTGAGGTTGTGTTAAAAATACTAAGCTCTCGCTTCTCTACAAATGGTGGTACATTGTTTTTTGAACTAGCAATCATCTCATGGACGTGTATATTGTAATGGTATCTAAAAGAGAAGGGAGGAAATCATGAATAACATAAGGTTTCCTATTTTCCTCCAAGTGAATATGACACTTATAGTCTATGTTACTTGCACTCTTTATTTTGCCTTGCATATTAGTGTCGGATGCTCAATACTTGAATGTAAGGATGAATTATGAACAATCGATCCTCCATTTCATACAAAAAAATGTACAAAACCTCCCACGTCTCAAAAAAAACTGATCAATATTACACCTATTTCGAACACTCTATACTTCAATATGCATAAGTAATGCCGAGTATGAGTAACATAGGTTGTTTGTTGACATTAGCACATGACATTAATTTGTCATCTCAGTAGACGTAACTGTTACCCATATCTTTTGGGGGGGGGGTGTTTTAATAAATTTCTGTGCTAACTTTATATGGTTTCCAGCTTTTTAATGGATCAACAGGGCATTAAACATATGGCCAACAAAGTGCCCCATACGGAGCATCTTTTGAGTCTTTGATTGCAACTTCCTGTTTGAAAGTTGCATGCTGTCAAACGAAAACATACCTGCAATTGGAGGCCTTTGTCTACTTTTTGGATGAATGAAGACCGCCTTTTAGATAATTTTTCAAACTTTATTGGCTACTAATATTAAATGGGTACTCTCTGTTTTTTTTTTTTTTCCTTTTTGGGGGAAGATAAGTTGGGTCACCCACTTGACTCCCACATTAGGGAACACCTAGTGAGATAACAAAACTAATGGATATGGGACTGGTTGCTCAAGCACAAGGCCCACACTATTCTTGTTAAATTTTTATATAAATTAGGTTTGAAACAAACAAATAATGCATACAAATCTAATGAAATTCAAAATCAATTGACAATAGATAGAGTAACTCTTTAACATATATAAATACTCAAAGGCTCTCAGATTATCAACATGAGATAACTCCACCATCATATATTCCAACACATTCTAAGTTTGGGCTATTAATAATGCCCAATGTTTGTACACATTGGAGACGATAGGGAACGAAAATTGTTCAACCTGCTCCGATACCATATTAATGAGCCAATTTAACCAAATATTTTAACTAATGGGTAAAAATCAAGAAATAGATTTTATAATTTATATTCCAACAGATAAGTCAGCTCCCCAACTTTTCAAATAGATAGGAAATGAAGTTCCCAGCCCCACAATAGGGTAATCCCAGGCATATAATATACATATTACACAATAGAACCATGACAAGACGGAAAGGAGCAGCTACACCGAATATGTTCAAACCACAGACCTCATCAGTATCGAACATTCTCTTACTTTTGCTACAAAATAGTAAGTAACAAGCACATTTTTCTGATTTTTTTGTCCTGTTTTAAAGGGAGCCAAACTATTATTGGCTTATAATTGATGAAGTCCTTACAATACAAGTTTTTTTGATTTATTTTCTATAAAAAATACTGAATTCAACATCTAACTCGATGAATATATGTGCCAAAATACTTGCACCAAAGGTGTTGTATGTGACAAAAATATTTTTAAAAATGTGAGATCACTTGTGTTAGAAATTATGATTCAAAATTTAAACATAATTTTTTTTAATTAAATTTGCTTTAAATAAATAAAGTCCATGCTAAAAGGAGCCTTGACTCGTTAAAATCCTTGGACTTGGTATTGGTGGGCAGAAGCAATCCCACTTATCTAGTTTGATGGGATTGGTTGTAGACCTAGTAAAACTGATCCAAGACTCGAAACTCGAACCGAACGATCCGGACCCATACCCGACCCGACACTCGAAATATGCTCACCTGAAAGTGGACCCGAAATCCGAATTGACCCGAACCCAACCATACCTAACCCGAAATTTTCTACAAAGTTGCTTGTTTTGGCATGACAAGCATATTTGACCAGAAATTGGTTAACCTGAAATTGACCCGAACCGAACCATACCGACCCAAACCGAAACGACCTGAAATGTCACTTAACCCGAACATGACCCGATTCGAACTTCACCCAATCCGTACCGGAACCGAATGACCTATTTGCCAGGTCTAATTGGTTGTTAACAATAAATTGGTTTTGTCAAATCATGGTTACTTTAGTGGGAGTATTTTGTGGGAATCTGAATTTGAAATTCCTAGTATTTCTCCTCTCATCTGCCAAGAGGGCAACAACTAGCTATACTCACCTATTATAAATAGCTAGTCCCTCAAGGCATTAGAACACACAACCAATAGCATTTCACAGCTTTCCATTACTTTTATTCTGCAAAAGTTCTTTATTAATTTTCTCTGCATTAATCACAATTGTTCAGTTTTTATTGGCTGACTTAGTATTTTGTTGTGAAAAAAAAAAAAACCTCTTATTTTGTTGTCTGATCTTAGGAGAGGATTGCATTTTCAATATTTATCCAGTGCAGTGGGGCATTTCCTCTATGAAGAGAGCGCTACGGCATAATTCGACCGAGGCCTTTAATTCTTGCCTCATACTATTATTATCTTTGTTAAATTGTTATTCGCATTTATTGTTGTTTTCCAGATTATTAGAATTTTCCTTGAAAGTTGTTTATTAATTTTGTGATTTATTTTATTTTCCAACAAGTTTAGAGAGGAAATTCTAGTTTTCTACTAACATGAAAAAATGGATTCACTAAAAGCCTTGATTAGCAAACCTGAAAAATTTGATGGAAAACCTTTCTTATGTTGGCAACAACAGATGAAGTTCTGGTTAATTGAGCTAAGCCTTTTCCATATTATTTATGACAGTATTAAAGAACAAGTTGAAAAGTCTGACAAAACTCTGACTAATGGATATTATTTCTAAAAAGGTTGATGATCCTAAAAAAATGACATTGCTAATAACGATGTGATTTGTCATGGTCGTATCTTAAGTGCTTTGTCTGATAATGTTTATCATAGTTTTTGTCATACGCAAACTGCTTGTGATTTATGGACAGCTTTAGACCAAAGATATGCTACTTCTGAAAAGGGTCATGTGAGAGTCAATATTAATGATTGGTTTGATTTTTAGTTTGTTGATAATAAAAATCTATCTTATCAGCTTCATGATTTTGAAAACTTGGTCTATTAGTTGAAAATGAAGGGAGTTGAATAAAGTAAGTATGTCTATGTTGCTTCTACTATGAAAAAATTACCACCATCTTGGTCTAAATTTGCTGAAGGTCTTAGACAGAAGTGTAGGCACAAAGAGAAAATACGTGCCACATCACTAAATAATTTAAGCTAATTAATGTCAGCTGGTCCTATTAATTAATTTAATTATTTAGGCCCAAACGCCTACCAAGTTAATGGGCCGTAAGATTATCAAGTCAATGGCCCATTGGACTACCAAGTTATCAACTTAAATAGACTCCCAAGTCGTTGGCCCAAATTCAAAGCCCATCCATCGATCCAAGAAGGTTATTAATCCGCAAACCCTAGAAGAGACGGGAGACGTATCCCTATAAATATAGCTCTACTTCCCCCTCATTCGGGAATAGAAATTCTCTCCCACAGAAAACCCTCTAGAAAGAGACAACAAGCACATCAAAATGTGCCGTTTACTCTAGAGATTGGATCACACACTTGATCGAGACTCAAGCTATTTCAGCCCTCCATCAAGTCCAAACAAGAGATCGAATCAGAGGAGTTTAATTTATTCATTTGTAACAAAATATTCAGATATTGTACCCATTTTTATTATAAATGCAAAAATTAAATTTGTTCCGTACTTCTTATCTTAATTCGATTTAGATTTGAAATTTGTGGTTACAAATTTCTAGCATGCTCGATGAGACCTCTCTACCTCTCATCTTTTTCTCTTGGAAATCTAAAATTTTCAACCAACTTTTTGCAAGGAAGATATGGCCACAAGGAACACCGCTTCTCTACCTTTGAAGAAGAAATCCAGATCTTTCCAACAAAGATCCTTCAACTCTGACACCACCTTTGGTAAGCAAAACACTGGAGTGGTGACAAGAAACATGGCAAGGGCTGCAACAACCACTGTCACCAAAAGAACGGTTGCAATTGCATCCTTGCATTTAAGTGACAATGCTGACTCCAACATGCATGACAGAGTCGGTAAAATTCCATCCTCTCAAGGGGAAATCCATTCAAGAATTGAAGACGAAGCATCAATCACCATTTTTTGAAGTGGAAGATTATTACAGCAGCGATTCTTCTGCGTCAACACCAAGAAAAGTAGCCCTTCTATAATCTGAAGCTAAATCATCCCCTATTGTCATCATGCCTGCTATGATGGTAAGAGCTATCAATTTTGAAGAAGAATTCGCTAGTATGAAGGCCACGTTGGAAAGGCTCTCTAAGAAGAGTGCAGAAAAAGATGCACGCATCAAGCGCTAAGAGGAACATATTGCTAAGTTGCTGAACAAACTGGACAAAGGGCCACCTGCATCGTCCAACAAACGTACAATCAGTGACGAGGACGAAAAAGGGTCCAATCGAAGCGAGGCTTCTAAGGATGATGGTAGGTTAAAAAGAGGCGGCAAACCACAAAATGACTTATCTCTAAGCACAATGACCACTGAACCAATCCAAGAGTTGATTGCCAATACTGTCAAAATTCAACTAGGGGCCGGCTCGTAGAAGAGCCATCTCTACACCAAACCCTACACAAAGAGGATTGATGCCCTTCGTATGCCTTATGGTTACTAACCTCTCAAATTCAACCAATTTGATGGGAAAGGTAACCCAAAACAACACGTTGCGCACTTCATTGAGACATGCAACAGCACTGGCACTAGCGGTGACTTACTGGTGAAACAGTTCGTCCGAACTTTGAAGGGCATCACGTTCGACTAGTATACCGATCTGCTGCCCAAGTCCATTGATACCTAGGAGCAGATGGAGCAAGAGTTTCTCAACAGGTTCTATACCACCCAGCGCACTGTTAGTATGACTGAGCTAACAAATACTAAATAGTGGAATGATGAACCTGTTCTTAACTACATTAACCGCTGGCACTCACTTAGTCTCGAGTGTAAGGATTGGTTATCTGAGATTTTTACAGTAGAGATGTGCGCTCAAGGTATGAAGTGAGACTTGCTTTATGTCCTATAGATGAGCAAGCCCAGAACCTTCCAAGAGTTGGCCACTAAGGCGCATGATATGGAGATGACGATAGCTAATTGTCGCATAAAAGCTTCCCCTACTTTTGAAGGAAGGATGGATAAGGTTGACTTAAAAAAAAAATATCAAGTCTTCCAAGAGCTCAACCAAAGAATCCATGTCGAGCACTACAAGCGAACCGATCCGGATTTCAGGAAAATCAAGAGTAGAGGAAAAACAACGCCCATCAGTGAAAGATGCTGGGAAGAAACGCCCAACATTGAAAAAGTTTCAAGAAAAGAAGTACCCATTCTCTGACTCAGATTTGTAAGGCATGTTGGATGATTTGTTGGAAGAGGGTATCATCGAGTTACCGGCATCAAAACGCCCCGAAGAAGTAGGCAAGGTTTATGACTCGAAGTATTGTCGTTATCACGGGGTCATTAGTCACCCTCTTAAGAAGTGCATAATGCTCAAGGAGCATATTATGTAGTTGACCCAGGATGGAACGATCATCCTCAACTTGGATGAGGCGGCTGAAACTAATCACACGATAATTTGGTGTGAGCATTGCGACTTGGCTCCTTCGATGAGAGAAGAGTTAGTTACCATACAATTCGGAAGCTTTAAGCTAGTAATGCTTTCACTAATGGTTCAGGTGACACTTATGGAGGCTGAGCATCGGCCAGATACTCCTAATGAAGACAATAAAGGATGGACACTCGTCACTAGACGAAGGCATAGGAAGCAAAGGCAGGTTCAAGCACACCCAACCCATCAAAAAAAGAGTCACACCAGAAACAAGAAACCTCGACGCCCTAAGGGAAAGAAGAAGCCCAATGCCGGTAAGAGGCATGAAGTTCAACCAGTCGATCTGCTTGAACAAGAACCAATTATCCCTATTATATTAGAAGAATTCTTTCCAAGAGACTTCTTTAAGAGCGTTGCAGTTAACATGGCTTTGTGTTCTGAGCTTGAATATGAGGAGGATAAGGAAGATGCATAAGAAGATGCCCCAAAGGCGTCCTCTTTGAATACAGATGATCGAGTCCTCGCCGTTTTAGAAGCTTTGCCCGAACATATGAGTTGGAAAGAAATTTTTCAGTTGCCTGAAGAGATGCGTAGCAAGTTGTGGTTGCCATGTGCCATGCAAAGTCATACATTGACAAAGTGAAGGAAGTTAAAGAGCCTGCAAATCCAACTCAGTGCACCACTTGTAACATGGTTGTATCATTTACAGATGATGATCTATTGCTTAGGTCAAAATCCCATAATCGTTCATTATTTGTCACTGGCTATATTCGGAGGCAAAAATTCAACCGCATCTTAGTAGATGGTGGCTCGGCGGTCAACATGATGCCCAAGTCTACTATGAACTACTTAGGGATTACTGTTGAGGAACTCTCTAAGAGTAGGATGATGATCCAAGGCTTCAACCTAGAGGGTCAACGTGTAATTGACATGATTTGCCTTGAGTTGGCAATGGGTGATTTGTCCACAACATCTATCTTCCATGTGATAGATTCAAAAACTTTATATAAGTTGTTACTAGGACGGCCTTGGCTTCATGAGCATGGGGTGGTGGCATTAACTATGCACCAATGCCTCAAGTATTACCGCTACGGAGAAAAGAAGATAAAGAGTGATGCTAACCCATTTATTAAGGCTGAATCTTATTTCGCCGATGCGAGATTCTTCGAGGAAGGGGCCCCTTTGAAGGAAACAATGCCAGCCTTTATCTCCTCTACTGGTAAAAGTAGTGATGAAAATACCTATGTGATGACAAGCGGTGGCACCAATGGTAATGTCAAATAATTGCGGCAATGTGAGAAGGAAAGTAGCTAAGTAACAACGAATCCTTCCTTCAAGAAAGTAGTTGTTGCAACAAATCCTGCACCGACAGTATTCAAGTACATTCCTAAATCCCGTTGCAAGGATGGTGAAGTGTCATTCAGTAAATGTACAACTCTTAAAAGCGCAACTAAGCCCATTAGCAAATTCAAGGAGACCGATTGTCGTATCCTTGGAGATAAATGTGTGCTTCCAACTCATAAAGCCAGCCAAAACAGGGTAGCTAGAGCCCCTCTCTTTGGCTTCGTTGTTTCTTCCAAGGGCTCACTTCAGAAAGAGAGTGACTTGCCGAAGGTGCGCACCGATGATGGGTTTGATCCAAATGCGTACAAGCTTCCTTCTCTTATAAAACGGTTTTCGACTCTAGATGTGAAGACGGAGGGTTCACTGAGAGTCAAGAGACACACAGTGGTTTTCACTGGCCATAGGGTTAATCTGGGCCCAAAAGGCGAACTCAAGCAAGAGGAACAAGCCCCCTCCGATTACATCACAATCTGATACATTGATGACTGGGATGTTGAAATAGAACTCGCGGAAACTCCCGAGACTCTAGAAGATGGAGGGCAATCCACAGTGGACAAACTCAAAGAGTTGAATCTTGGAACTAACAAGGAGCCTCGCCCCATCTACGTGAGCTCATTGCTTATGTCCAAAGAGGAAAAGGAGTACTTTGATCTCCTGTCAGAGTCCAAAGACGTGTTTACTTGGAGTTACAAAGAATGCCCAGGTTAGACCCAAAAGTCGCAGTCCACTGGTTGTCTATCAAAAAAGGCGTTTCACCTAAGAAACAGCCCCAACGATGCTTTTGATCGGAGTTAGTACTAGAAATCGAAAAGGAGGTCAATAAACTCATAAAGGCGGGATTCATTCGCGAAGTCAGGTGGCCAACATGGATTACGAAAATTGTCCCCGTAAAGAAAAAGAATGGCCAATTACGTGTTTGTGTGGATTTTTGAGATGTGAATGATGCCTGCCCCAAAGATGATTTTCCACTGCCTGTGACGAAACTCATGATTGATTCAACAACAGGACATGAGCTCTATCCTTTATGGATTGCACAGCAGGATACAATCAAATTCAAATGGCGTCAGAAGATCAGGAAGCCATAGCTTTCCGCACACCTAAAGGCATCTTCTGCTATAAGGTGATGCCCTTCGGCTTGAAAAATGCCTGAGTCACATACCAAAGGGCAATATAAATCATCTTTAAGGACATACTACACAAAACGGTGGAGTGCTACGTCAACGATCTAGTGGTCAAGTCAAGAAAGAAACCAGACCACTTGTGTGATCTCTAGCAAATCTTCAAGAGATTACGAAGATGTCAACTCAAGATGAATCCACTTAAGTGCACATTCGACGTTTCTTCTGGCAAATTCTTAGGCTTTATCGTCCGACATCGAGGCATTGAAATTGACCAAGTTGAAGTCAAAGCCATTCAAGACATGACTGAGCCTAAGAACCTTAAGGAGCTTCTCGACTTGCAGGGGCACTTAGCGTATATCAGGAGGTTCATATCAAACTTAACCGGTCATTGTCACCCTTTCAGCCACCTTATGAAGAAAGGGGCACCATTTGAATAGGACGAATCATGTAGGAATGCCTTTAAAAGTATCAAAAAATATTTGTCAAGCCCACCGGTGCTAGGAGCTCTAATTCCCAGCAAGCCTTTGATACTTTACATTACAGCCTAAGAAAGATTACTGGGGGCATTATGTGCATAGAAAAATGAGGAGGGCAAAGAGAGAGCTCTTTACTACCTGAGTTGAACCTTGATTGGGGATGAATTAAATTACCCCCCAATCAAAAAGATATGTTTGGCTCTCATGTTCGCTATACAGAAGTTGAGGCATTACATGCGAGCTCAAAAAGTACAGGTCATCTCTAAGGCTGACCCAATCAAGTATATCTTGTCTAGACCGACTCTGAGTGGATAGTTAGCAAAGTGGGCAGTTATATTAGAACAATATGACCCCGTCTACGTACCACAAACGGCTGTTAAAGGGCAGGTATTGGCAGACTTCCTAGCAGATCATCCAGTTCCTGATGAATGGGAGCTAAACGATGATCTACCTAGTCAAGAAGTGTTTGTCGTGGACATTCTTCCCCCATGGGAAATGTACTTTGACGGTGCGGCATGACAAGATGGTGCTGGAGCGGGGGTAGTGCTCATTTCTCCTAAGAAACACATCCTCCCATACTCATTTGCGTTGACTCAGTTGTGCTCCAATAACATGGTTGAATATGAGGCACTTATCTTGGGCCTCCAAATGACTATAAAGATAGGCCTTAAAGACTTAGATGTATGGCGATTCACAATTAGTCATCAATCAACTTCTCGAGGAGTACGAAATTAAGAAAAAGGATTTGATCCCATATCACACACAGGCCCTCCAAATCTTAGATAAGCTAGATACAGTTAAGTTACAGCATATTCCTAGGAGTGCCAATAAGATGGCTGATGCGCTCGCAAATCTTGCAGCCACTTTGCCACTGGGGGTAGAGGAGGATATGACGATTCCAGCTTGCGATAAGTGGGTAGTCACACCATCAGAAGATGAATTTGTCCAAGGAGTTAATGCAATCTATGTTTATGAGGTGGAAAAAGAAGATTGGCGTCACTTGCAAATTGATTATCTAAAGCACGGGAAGCTGCCAAATGATGCTAGGCATAAGACGGAAATCCAAAGGCGAGCACCATGTTTTCTTTATTATAATGATATTCTCTATCAACGCTCCTTCTTTAGTCTTTAGTTGAGGTGCTTAGGTGAAGAGGAAGCACAACAAGTAATGAAGGAAGCTCACTTGGGGCTGTGTGGCGTGCATCAGTCCGGGTCTAAATTGTATGATCGCATCAAAAGAATGGGCTCTTACTGGCTCACCATGGTGTATGACTGCATTGATTTTATGAAAAGGTGCGATGCGTGCCAGTTCCACGCCAACTTCATTCACCAACCTCCAAAACCACTCCACCCAATCATATCATCCTGACCTTTTGAGGCGTTGGGACTTGATGTCGTAGGACCCTTCACTCCTAAGTCTTCAGCTGGTCATTTATACATTCTTCCAGCCACCGATTATTTCTCTAAGTGGGCGGAGGCAATCATATTAAAGGAAGTCAAGAAGGAGAATGTTGTCGATTTTATTCGAACGCACATCATCTACCGATATGGTGTGCCTCGATATATCATCACCAACAATGGCAAACCATTCTTCAATAAGCTAATGACTAGTCTTTGTGAGAAATTTAAGTTTAATGTATCATGTGCCTACAAATGGCCTAGCAGAAGCATTTAACAAAACATTATGTAACTTATTAAAGAAGGTGGTGGCAAAATCCAAACGAGACTGGCATGAAAGAATGAGGGAAGCACTTTGGGCTTATCGAACCACCTATAAGACACCAACGCAGTCAACTCCCTATGCGCTCGTGTATGGTGTAGAGGCTGTATTACCTTTGGAAATTCAAATCCAATCGCTTCGCATCCTTATACTGGAAGGTTTAAGTGAGGAGGAAAATCCCAAACTCCGTCTAGTAGAGTTGGAGTCTCTTGATGAGAAAAGGTTTCAGGCACAACAAAAACTGGAGTGTTATCAAGCACATCTGTCACGAGCGTTCAACAAAAATGTTCGACCTCACTTGTTCCAAGTTGGGGATCAAGTGCTCGCAGTAAGAAGGCCGATCATCCTGACGCATAGGACAGGGAGCAGGTTCACCCCTAAATGGGATGGCCCCTATGTCGTTCATGAAGTCTACTCGAATGGTGCCTACAAAATAGTCGACGCAGAAGGAGTACGAGTAGGACCAATAAACGGCAGGTTTTTGAAGTGCTACTACCCTTGAAAATTGGTTGTAAGCTCCTAAGTACGAGCCTAAACCGCTCACCAAAAATTAAAAAAAAAAAAAATCTTATACGACTCCTAGCTCGCAAGAGTATAAACTGTGAACAGCAAAACAAATAATTGAAGCACTGTTGGTTGAGCTACATTATGACTTGATCTCATTGAAAAATTATAATTTTCTTAAGTACGTAGGTAGCTTGGTGAATAAAATTAGCAAGTGCATTCAGATGAAGCATAACAAAGAGATGAAGAAGTGCAAAAATATTACTATTGTATAAAGTGTATCAAGAGTTCACTAACACGAATGATCCAAGTGCAAGTGCAATAAGCTAAGCAACCTAATCAAATAGTGCTCATCCAGTTATCAGGGTTGAGTGAAAGTTGCAACTCTAAGACATCGCACTCATGTTCCTTCAACTTCTCAGCCTCTTCTTGAGACAAAGTGGGTACGGCTTCAAGGTTAGTAAGAGCCTGTTTTCATCTCAATGACCTGTTGCTCGATGGTGGTCAGTAATGTCGATTTGGCTTTAATATCACCTCGAAGTCGTTGCTTCTCTTCACAAGCAATATGAAGCGCCTCTTCTAGCTGGACTACTTTTTGAGTTGCATTCTCATGTTTGCCCTTAATGGCATCTAGCTCTTCCTGCACTGTGTTAAGATGGGATTGTGCTTGGTTGACATGTTCAACGCAGGCGACTTTCTCTTTACCCATGTCATCTGGGTGGCGAAGTGTCAAGGCCGCTTGTCTGAGTGCTAAATAGGCGGATACGCTGCTCACATAATCATCTACCAGCTTCCTCAGAGGATTTTGATCTCTATTAAGACGTTCAATGCATTTGTATGTCATGGGGGCGTTCTCATACACTTTTGATACCTTATCAAATGACGCATTCTTCAAAGCATTCAGGTAGCCATAACCTATAGCGCGTATGTCGCAAGTAATGATACTTTGAGAAGTAGGACCCAGTCGAAAAGAAGTGGTAGAAATCACCGCCAACATAGATTTTCCTTTCACGACCACATGGCTAGTAGTTTTCTCGATGATAGTGGATATTCTTTTTGCTGCCAGTTGAAGAGATGTCGGACCCTCTACTAAGTGCTCACTATGGGTTAGTGATGTAGAAATGTTTCGGCCCCTTTTGAGACCGATCCTCCAACTCCCTCTGGGGATGCCAACCTCTTTATAATATCTATGTTCTTGCCATCATGAGGACTAGCCTTAGCGGTTGACAACTTGCCTGCAAGATTAACCTGCTCAAGCAATTGCTCGTCTATGACAGGGGTGGCTGCCTGTACTAAATCGAACGCGCCAATCTCCATCGAACAAAAAAAAAAGGAGTGAAAAGATCAAGCCGTTAAAATTAAAAAAAATGGTTGCCATGAGCCTCCCAAGGTTCTATACAAAGAAAAGAGCAAGTTACATCTTCACGATTAGGCATGTCTGAACAGCTTGTGATGTCATTGAAAAAACTATCTCCAACAGGCGCTCTAGAGGTATCAACAGCGACGGTCTTGTGTTTTTTATGCCCATGACATTTAAAGTTAGCTTCTGAATCCTGGTCATTGTCATAATTTTCGACAGTGTCCCCCCCGATCAGTAATAGGAGTATTAAGGGACTCGCCGGTCCCTTCAGCATCAGAATCTTGGTCCTCAAAATCAGATCCCTCCTTTGTATTATTGCCCCTTGTGTTCTTCTTAGACTTAGAGGGGCCATGTCCTGCACTCTACTGAAGAAGACCAACGTTGGCCCTGAAGTCACTTATTGTCACCTTAGACCACCAATCCTGTTATTTCTTGGTTATGAACTTATTAAGATGTAGCGAACAACTCAACAACATCACTATCGACTTGGTGTTCTTAAATAGGATGGCGGTCCAAAAGTATAAGACATCATTGTAGGACGTGGTCCAAGTGCGAGGGTCAAGTTTAAGCACACCAGGTAGCTCCTTCCAGAAACCAAATTGTCTGCTGAATCGATATGGGCTATAAGGCATGACATAGAAAGTCGCTGCATGATGAAAAGGTAAGTAACTAGAGCGGAGAGCTATTAGGTAGTTGAGCTTGTCATAGCCAAGAGTTCCATCGTCATTCAAAGTATCATATTTATTTTTGCTAAGCATGGTGCAACCCAAATCAGCAATCGCCCCTTCATAGATACGTCTTCGAGCATCCTCAAAACTCTTTGCCCCTCCAAATACAGAGTAGTGCACCATTAGAGGACTCGCTAGAGCTGGATCCAGTACATAGTGGGTGCTGAAGTAACTTGCGAGCCAACTATATAGATAATGAGCAGGGAAAAATGACATGAAATTTGAGGGTTTTCCCGCACTAAAAATACCACTCAGGGCATGGTAAATGCTCGCCAACACTGGCACAGTAAGATTATATGTGCATCTGACCGCCATATTGCTAGCCACTTCGAAGGTGCCAGGGCAAATGAATCCTTTTTCATCTTCAGGAAGAGAGAAATGCATAACCAGCATGAGAGAAAGGCAGCTACATAAGTGCTCTCTCTTCTATCAATAGGAATTTCAAGCGCATCAAAGACAGTGGATTCTTCTCGATTCCACTATAGGGTCGTAGGCTGAATGTCACCTAAAGGATTATGAGTTGACTTAGGTCATGATTTTACAGGGCGCGACTTGGAAGAGCTTCGCCATCTCGAGAAGGACTCTTGCTTAACTTGTCTCTTGCACCAAAAATCTATCCAATGTTCCGCACAAACCCCTCGGTCGCGGGCATTTTCAAGACGGCTGTAAGCAGCAAACAAGTATCTATATGTGGGCTGGATAAATCTCTGATTGTTTTGATGACATTGATATAATGCATCTCGACTAAGTACTACCTCATCATAAATTTTCCCGTAAATAAAGAACCTACCAAGATTATACAAGTCCCATAGAAATATCGACATTTCTCTGAATATAGTATGCAAAGTGTTGGTCTCAGGGCACCAAGACTCACCAAAGGTGTGAATAACATGAGGACCACGATCATAAGTAGCAAAAGAGAATTGGGATTCAAAGCATGAGAGAATGTGTTATACCCACTCCCAATATTTCAGAATGAAAAATAATTCCCCAAATATCTTAAATGCTGGCCCCCAACGAACTTCACCAGAAATAATTTTTCAACCAAGTCGCGGGAAAGTGGTGATGGTGTAGCTATTGTCATGTTGGCGCTATGAAGAAGGTAGATATCATCATACATTCTATCTACAGCCCTAGTAGTCAACGGCAATACGAAGTCAAAACGAGGGACGGTGGGTATATGCTCAAACTCTGGACGAAGCAAGGATGGGTAAACAATAAATGTGCTGCCCAGCTCTGCTTTTGTCTCTTCATGCTCTACGACGAAAAGATAAATTTTATCCCGTCGCTTGTATCCCTTAAATCATACCATGAATGAGCGCCTGCTTAAAAAAAAACAAAAAATGGTTAGTTTCGTAAAAAAAAAAAAGAGCAAAAGGGAGCAAAAAAACCAAAAAAAAAAAAATCTTCGCAAGTTAGTTTTCAAGGATATGAAATCATAGGCAGGCTCATTAGCATGGCTCAATCTTCAAGCGGCACGTCTCGCTGGCATATGCGAAGGCTCCCTCCTCAAGGTTTAAAGGCCGAGTCCGATTACCCCAGCGCACAGCGAGTCTTCAAGTGCTACACATGCTGGCATGTGCAAGTGCAACGCCTCTTCTCGAAGTTTAAAGACGGAGTTCGATCGCCCTGACGCACAACGAGTCTTCAAATATTACGTCTCGCGGGCATATGCGGTGGCTCTCTCCTCAAGGTCTAAAGACCGAGTCCGATCACCCTCACGCACAACGAGTCTTCAAGTGTTACATCTTGCTGGCATGTGCGAGGGCTCTCTCCTCAAAGTCTAAAAATCGAGTCCGATCATCCTCACGCATAGCGAGTCTTCAAGTATTGCATCCCGCTGGCATATGTGAGGGCTCTCTCCTCAAGGTCTAAAGACCGAGTTTGATCATCCTCATGCACAGCGAGTCTTCAAGTACTGCATCCCGTTGGCATATGCAAGGACTCTCTCCTCAAGGTCTAAAAATCGAGGCTGGACATCCTCGTGCGCAGCTAGACTTCAATTGTTGAATCCCGATGTCATATCTCGCGTACAGTAAATCTTTACAAAAAAAAGACTCGCATGCAAATAGCTAAGATATAAAATAAAGAAATAAATAAATAAAATTTCATATTCCTATAGTGATTCTTTCATACACCAAAAACAAAAGACATAACAAAGCATCTTACTCAAAAAAACATGAAGTGACATAAAAGCTCTTGGCTTTATTATCAGGGAAGGATGTATATTAAAAAAGAAAAAAATAAAATGATGTCTACGGGCAAGATGGCGCCAGACTTCCTTCCACGCGCTGCCATATTCATGAAAAAGGAATCCAATTACCTTAAGGTGTTTCTGTCACAAATTTTCAGCAATGTGGTACCCTTATTTCTGCGAATAGGTCGGATGGAAGAGCATTGTCATTGTCATTATCACATCAGCTATGCTTTCAGCTATGCAAAAGCCCCCAAAAAGGAACGCAATTACCTCAAGGTGTTATTGTCACAAATTTCCAGCAATGTGGAGACACTTCGGCGAGAAAAATGGGATGCAAAAGTGAGGAATAGACTGCAAAAGCAGAATTGAAGAGCACGATCTGTTACATTTTTTAAGAGCATTGTCATTGTCATACTTTCAGATTGCGAAGGCATGCCAAAGTGAGGAACAGATTGCAAAGATTATACTTTCAGACATGCCGAAGTAAGATGGGAAGAGAGAAGATAAGGAACAGGCTGCAACGACAAGCATATCTCAAAGCAAAGTCTCTACAACTCGGCTGCCTATCTGGAAAATCGTGAATAGCTATATAAAAGGAAGTGAGGAGCCGCCTTGTGCCTTAGGATCGGCAAATCTAAGGAAGGAGAAATCTGCCTTGCGTAATAAGTCTTCAAATTTTAGGCAAGAGAAATTTACATATTGAAGAGCATATCTTATAAATTGGTAAGTGTGTTTAATTATACCAAATTTGATGCAGCTCTTACATTTTTTTTAAGGAAAAAAAATCCTCTCTTCAAATTACCCGCAAAAAAAAAAAAAAGAGCGACGTTAAAGTGGAAACAGCTATGTCAACGGTCTGTTAGATCGGTGAAAAAAATCGCATCTGTCAAATCGACAACGTGACAAATTAAATCGATGGCTTACTTGGACGATGAGCCAAAAGACGTATGTCGAGATGGTGGCCGCGCTTAAACACTGAGTCTTGTACGTGACCTAGTCTGGAAGGGGCAATTTGTAGGCACAAAAAATAAATAAATACATGCCGCATAACTAAATAATTTAAGTTAATTAATGTCGGCTAGTCCAATTAATTAATTTAATTATTTAGTCCCAAACAAGTACCAAGTCGACGACCGGGTAAGATTATCAAGTTAGTGGCCCACTAGACTACCAAGTCATTAACTTAAATAGACTCACAAGTTATTGGCCCAAATTTAAAGCCTATCTATCGATCCAAGAAGGTTATTAATCGGCAAATCCTAGAAGAGAGGGGAGACTTCTCCTTACAAATATAGCTCCACCTCCTCCTCATTCGGGGATAAAAATTCTCTCCCACAGAAGACCCTCTAGAAAGAGACAACAAACACATCAAAACATGTTGCTTACTCTAGAGATTGAAACACACACTTGATCGAGATTCAAGCTATTTCGGCCCTCCCTCAAGTCCAAACAAGAGATCGAATCAGATGAGTTTAATTTGTTCATTTGTAAGAAAATATTTAGGGATTGTACCCATTTTTATTATAAATACAAAAATTAAATTTATTCCATATTTCTTATCTTAATTCGATTTAGACTTGAAAGTTGTGGTTATAAGAAGTCTGGTCAATTCTCTTTAGATGATTTGTTTTCCGCTTTGAGAATTGAGGATAAACGTCGTTCTTCCAAATATCAAAAACTGATTTCCATGCTAAGGCTCTCACAATTGAAGATCCTCATAAAATTAGACCTAATAAATTCAAGCAAAAGGGTCCTAAAAGAGTTTTTGGGAATAGGGGGCAATAAGCCGAATGACAATAAGACTAAAGGTAACAATCAAGGTAGAAGGCAATGTTGGGTATATGAAGGTAGAAGCCATATTGCTAAGGATTGCTACTTCCATCATGGTCATAATAGGAAGCCCCTTAAAGGTCAATTGCCCCCTAAGTCACAGGCCAATGTCGTTACTATGGGGCCACCTCCGACTCCCCTACTAACAGGTATTTTGCTGGTAGCCCAGAGTTAAATCCAATTTTTAACTCAAATGATTGGTGGATAGACTCTGGGGCTAATGTTCATGTGTGCGCCGATAAAACCTTATTTTCATCCTACTAGGTATCAAGCACAAGAACTGTAGGCATGGGAAATGGGAGTGTGGCTTGAGTCCTAGGAGAAGGCCAAGTCATGTCGTCTGGTCAATTTCTAGAGTTACATGGTGTTTATCATGTTCGTAACATTAGAAAAAATTTGATTAGTATGTCTTTGCTAAACCGACATGGTTATGATGTTAATTTCGGTTCCAATAAAGTTGTAATTAATAGACATGGTCAACTTACTAGTAAAGGTTTTTTGTTAGATGGTTTATATAGATTGAGTGTAATGCTTCTTCTAGTAATCCGATTTCTAATTCACAATTATCTATCGCTAATATTGAATGTTGTGATACTTGTCATTGTAGACTTGGTCATATGAATAAAAATACCATTAAAAAGATGATGCATTAAGACCTGAATCCTAAACCACATGTTAACATGAATGATAAATGTCAAGTTTGTGTGGAGGCTGAACAACTAGGAAAATCTTTGAAATCTATGGAAAAAATATCATCTTACTAGAATTAATTCATAGTGATGTTTACAATAGTCAACATGTTTTGACTTGTGGTAGTAGTTAGTATTTTATAACCTTTATTGATGATTTTTCTAAGTATTGCTATACATATCTAACTAGTTCCAAAAGTGATTTGTTTAATGAGTTTAAAACTTATAAAGTTGAAGTTGAGAATCAAGTAGAAAATAAAATAAAAATTCTAAGGTCCGATAGAGGTGGCGAGTATGCTCTCACTGAAATGGGGGATTTTCGTAAAGAACATGATATAATGCATAAGGCGACTCCTTCTTATGCAACATAGTCTAATGGAGTAGTTGAAAGAGAAATAGAACTTCGTTTGACATGGTAACTGCTATGCTTCTGTGTTTTGGATTGCTTAATAATTGTTGGGGTGAAACTTTATATTCTGCTTGTTTAATTCTTAATAGAGTGCCTTCTAAAAATTCTAAAAAGACCCTCTATGAATTGTGGAAAAATAGAAGGCCTTCTCTTAAATATTTGAAAGTGTGGGGATGCTGGGCCCAGGTGAATATTCCTATTGTGAAGAAAAGAAAAACTAACCCTAAAATTGTTGACTATGCATTGGTTTGTTATTCTTTGAATAGTACTACCTATAGATTTTTGGTGTTTGACTCAAAGGTTTCTGAAATGTCTAACAATACCATTATTAAGTCTAGAGATGCATTTTTCTTTGAGAATATTTTCCTATGAAAAATAAGTTGTCTAGACCAATTTGTGAAGATTCTTCTTCTAATTCTGTTTTAATTAAAGAAGGCAGTGTTAATGACCAAGCATGTGAAGAACCTAGGAGGAGTAAAAGAAGAAGAAAGAATAAAGGTTTTGGTGATGAAATGGACTCCATTATGGTCAATAAAACACGAGTGCTAATGGATCCTCCACTTAGTTCTAAAGCACTTGGGTGTAAATGGATTTTTAGAAATAAATTTAGAGCTGATGGTTCAATAAAAAAAATTCAAGGCAAGATTAGTAGCTCAAGGTTATAAACAAGAAAACAGAGTTGACTTCTTTGATATTTATTTGTTTGTTTCTAAATGCTACTATTAAAATGTTGAGTGCTATTGCTTTTATTTATAAATTGCAAATTCATCAAATGGAGGTGAAAATTGCGTTTATGAATGGTGAATTAGAAGAAGAAATTTATATGAAACAACCAGAAGGGTTTGTTGTGCCTGGCCAAGAGAACAAAATATGTAGGCTTATAAAGTCTGTTTATGGACTAAAACAGGCTCCTATGCAATGGCATGAAAATTTTGATAAAGTTATGTTGTCTAATGGTTTTCTGATTAACAAAGGTGATAAATGTGTATATGTCAAACTTGTGGAGAGTTCCTGTGTCATCCTTTGTCTCTCTGTTGATGACATCTTAATATTTGGTAGCGATATGCATTTGATAAATGACACATTGAAATTCTTGAAGAAGAATTTTGATATGAAGGACCTTGTCCAATGGATGCAATTTTGGGTATTAAAATTATAAGAGATGGTGATTCAATTGCCTTGACTCAATCCCATTTTATTGATAAACTATTGCAAAAATTTAATTAATATAAAGTGAGCCCTTTTTCTACTCCTCTTGATCCAAATATTAGTTTGAAAAAGAATATAGGTGCTAGTATTTCTCAATATAAATATTCCCAAATAATTGGATCATTGTTGCACCTGATGAACCATACTAGATCGAACATTGTTTGTCTAGTTGGGAGATTGGGTAGCTATACACATTGTCCTAATACATCTCATTGGACCGCATTAGAAAGGGCTCTAAAATATTTCAAAGGGACCATTGGACTATGCAATTCGTTATATTGGTTTTCCTACTGTTTTAGAAGGTTATAGTGATACCAATTGGATCATTGATTCACAGGAAACTAAATTAACTAGTGGTTATATTTTTGTATTACAAAGTGGTGAAGTTTCTTAAAAATATGCAAAATAGACGATAATATCACGATCCACCATGGAGGCCGAATTAATTGCCTTAGATGCTGCATGCACAGAAGTTGAATTACTTAAGAGTTTGGTTAATGATATTTGTTTATTGCCCAAGGTTGCTTCTGCTATTCCTTTACATTGCGATAGTGAAGTAGCTATTGCTAGAGTGAAAAGTAAAAACTATAATGAGAAAATGAGGCATTTAACTGTGAGATATAAATATATAAGACATGCACAGTCTCATGATGTAATTTCTGCTGACTTTGTTAGGCCAAAAGATAATATTGTGAATCCACTCATAAAGGGACTAATGCACCAAAAAGTTGTTGAATCATCGAGGGGAATGTGACCGAAGTTTATAAAATAAGTCAACGCATTGGAAACCCATTTTCAGAGGTATAGCGATCCCATGAACGAAGTTCAACAAGTAGAAACGAAGCTATATATATGGTTGACTTGGAAGAGCACAAACCCAGGTCCCATTCCTACAATGATAGTACTCATGTGACGTTTCAAGTTGAGGATTTAAATTCCTCTTAATGAGTCCAAAACCATATCGTTTCCAGGGTGATTTAGCCATAGGTCACCCTTGGAGGGTACACCTAACTAAGTGTGGTGGTGGGTCACTGCTGTGATACTTGGCTACTCTCTAAAGACACTCACAATACGAGATTTCTGCGCATGATGGAATGCGCACCACTGATAGAGCTGTAGTGACAACTTTTACCATGTTTGGAGTGATGGGCAATCTGACAAAAGGACTTAGTTCAAGGTATTATACTATTACTGTTCCTTTGGATGAAAAATCACTCTCACTAAATGTTGGTTCAGACCCGAAAGGTACCATTACCATAAACCTATTACATGGTATTATATGGTCATTTGGGGGGGAGGGAGGGAACTCTTGGTTTAATTTTAAATCATGGGGGGATTGTTGGAAATTATGATTCAAAACTAAAACATAATTTATTGTTTTATTAAATTTGCTTTAAATAAATAAAGTGCATGCTAAAAGGAGCCTTTACTCATTAAACTCCTTTGACTTGGTATTGGTGGGCAGAAGTAATCCCACTTATCTACTTTGATGGGATTGGTTGTTAACAATAAATTCCTTTTGTCAAATTATGGTTACTTTAATGGAACTATTTCGTGGGATTTTGAAGTTGAAATTCCTGCTATTTCTCCTCTAATCTAGCAAGAGGGCAATAATTAGCTACACTCATATATTATAAACACCTAGTCCCTCATGACGTTGGAAAACACACAACCAATAGCATTTTATAACTTTCTATTACTTTCATACTTTGTTCTGCAAAAGTTCTTTATTAATTTTGTCTACATTAATCACTATTGTTCAGTTTTTGTTGGCTGACTTAGTTTGTTGTGAAAGAAACCCTTATTACTTTCCTTGAATTTCACACAAATTCATTTTTGTTTAATTGAGCATTGAGTGGAAACTTGGTTTAAGGTTCTAATCACTGCATTCAAGAAGAACTGATAGGTTGTCGAATCTTGCGAGATGATTGCATCTTCAATATTTATCCAGTACAGTGGGGGCATTTCCTTTTTGAAGAGAGCGCTATGACGTGCTTTGACCCAAATGTTTCTTACCTTATGTTATTAATTATTGTCTTTGTTAAGTTTTTATTCGTATTTATTGTTGCTTTCTTGATTGGTAGAATTTTCTTTGAAAGTTGATTATTAATTTTGTAATTTATTTTATTTTCCAAGAACTTGTTGGGCTTTTGTCTAAGTGGCAGCTTGGATTCTAGTCGTGAGGCTAACAAATCCACAATTTCGGCGTTGCCCAAGCTAAGAAGCAACTCTCAGCCTCGTCGGCCGTATAGATTATTGAATGGTTCAAATACCCCCAAAGTTAGTGATCCCCATGGGTTATAGCTGGAGGCACTCAAAAACTCACAAAAATATACAGCATACATGACTTTCCCCTATAGTAGCCTATTTAATTAGATGGGATCTTGGGAAATTGATTTGCTTTGATATGGTAATTTGATGCACTTCCTTCTATCTTAGAAGTTATTATCATCTAATGTTACTATTGTCCTAACGCATTTCTTTACAAAATGTTCTATTTTGACAAATAAAAAACCATTTTCTCAAGAACTTTTCCTTAGCTCATTTTGAATCAGTCTCTTAGTTTGTAATAACAAGGTTGCCTACATCTTGATATAACAAATTCTATTAAGACGAAGCCTATAGTAAATAATATTCTTGTTGTAATTTGTATGGTATGGTTTCAAATTTGAAGGTCAACACTAGCGACCCACATCTCCCACTAAACATTTTGGCAAATTCGAATATGTGATTTTGGATGGATATGATCAGATTGCATAGAGGATTTTTGTGTGGGAATCAGTGATGCATTCAATTAACCCGAAAGGATGGGGAAAACAAAGGGGCTTATGTTCATTATTTGCATCGCTTGGATTAATCCAAAAAGAATCTCTGCATTATATGAGACTTCACTACAAAAAAAAAAATCCTATTAGCGACATGTTCAGTGCAACATTTGACCCAAACGTCGCACGGCAAAATTTATTAATCAATACTTGGGGCAATTGAAGCCGTCGCAGGGCTCTCAAAGTCATTTAAAACTGTCACAGTTTGATGTGGGCGCGTAAATAATTCACTCGTTTATAAGGGCTGCCCCATCTTCCCTTAACATTCCCTTTCTTTAATAACCCTCATCCCTCCCCCCTTTCTTTCCCGTAGAATTCTCCAGAACCCCCCTTCCGAATTTACTCTTCCTCCTCAAAACCCTAAGTGCCTGTGTTCTTTGCTTCCTTAGGCTGTAGATCCCAACTTTCTTCCCCCCTTCTTCTATCTACCCTCTTTCCTCCTCTATGCTTCAAAATCATCGACAAAAAATTCAGTGAAAACAAGGGATGTGATTGTAAAGGTTATGAGTAGAGCTTGAAGGAAGAGTCTAGACTTGGCCCCTCTCAAAGTGTCTCAGTCATAGCGACTTATCGACAATAGCCACGACGACTAGCCAAGCCAAGGTCTCAGTCTCTTTCATATGCTCTCAAGTCTCAACTTAGAGAAGAACCCAAAGGTGCTCTTTTTTTCCTCTGCCAATCTTCTTGATTTCGAACTCTATCTTCCATGTTCTTTTTATCTAAGACATTAATCTGAGGTTCAGGGCATTAGAACTTAGATCTAGGACCTCTAGATTTCAAATTTTAGATCTGACATCTTTTTTTTCTAAAGAAACTTTGAATATTTTTGTAGTTAAGATATTTTTCTAAAGAAATTTTGCTTTTTTTGGGTTTTTGGGTGGGGGGGGGGGTTCAAATACCTTGTCTTAAAGATTGACAAGTATGAACTAAAAACGAATAAAAGTTTAGATGATACAATATCAATTTTCTCATTCATAAGCACTAATGTAGATAATTGCTTAATCAACACAACAACATGTTTATTAGTTTCCTCTACCTTCAATTTCTCTCATTCTTACAGTTGATTGAAGCAACAATTATACGTTCATCAGTTTTCCATATCTTCAGCTTTTCTAATTCTTTTAGTTGATTGAAGAAGCAACATTCAATCTCCAAGCGAGCATCCAATTTTCAATTATGTTTCTATTTCTAACTCTCTTTGTTCCAACCTCAACTTCAAATTTAGAGTCTGTTTTTTTTCCCCATATTTTTTTGTTCGAAAATGTTATACTTATGGGGTTAGCTAATGGTTCTAATCTTTTATTGTCTTCTTCAGAAACATTGAAATTAATTGTTTATCAAAGTACAAATATTGCACCGGATCATACACCAATTTTTACTGAAACAATATGCCTTGTATCGATGTCAAATTTCACATCCCGGACCCAGGAATTTTTTTATAAATAACCTAACTATTACATGTCCATTTAATATATTTTTCATCATTAGAGATGACAAACCCATTCACAGCTACTAGCCCAATAAAATCAAAGCGCAAAGCCCCAGACCCACCGATCTAACCCCTCTGCCCCTCAAATGTAAGTAAAAAAAAACCTCCAATCTTTTGAACTCACCTGGTCCCACCCCACCCACAGCGTTTTCATCATATCAGTTGTTCTTCCTTCATCTTGCCTGTTCATCCCATTTCATTTTCATTTTTTTCGCTCTGATAATATTAATAAGAAAAATCAACAAAGGATCCTTGAACTCATGTCTCTCTCCTTCTTTGATTCTATCGCCAAAATATACTACTTTGTTGCTTTTCTCTCACTAGATCTACGCTTTTCCTTATTTCTTCCCACTGGCAACAATAAATTCCAGCCAGTAACGCAGTTTCGGGGGAATGCTACCGAAATGACACGGTACAGTCCAAAATTCTACTGGTATAATTTTATCCCCCCTTAATATACCGTTTTCTGCCGGAGACGAGGCACACTGCCTGTATACTAGCGAGACACTATGAAGTTACTAACTTTGTTGTTTTTCTCATATAGGAAAATATTTACTGAGCATGATCGCAACTTTACTATTGACCTTGTGATAGGATGATTGCAGCTTGGAGCATTGAATATTTTTTGTGATAGAATGATCGTATTTAGATCATATTTTATTCTTTCTAGACATTTTAGTGCATGTAGCATGAACATTGTTTTTATAAGAATGATCATAGCTTGGACCATTGATGTAGTGTTCATATGAATAAATAACTTATTATAGTCAATTTTTCAATGTTGTTTCTGATTTTCAATATACCCAATTTTCTTTTGATCATTGGTCGGATTAGTTAGAATTGGCAATACAAAAAGAAAGAATTTAACCTTGATCAAAGCACATTTAGAATGTAGTTCTTCATTCCCTTTCATCTCCTTTTCCATAGGTTCATTTTTCCCATTACATCTAGTTTTTGTCTTATCGATTTAAACTAGCTGCTGTATTTGTGCTTAATGAATGTAATGTTTATTCCCCTTTTTTTTTGGGGTCTCAAATACATGTTTATCTTGGAACCAATTACTTCACGCTATGGTTTTTGTGGTATGGGATTGATAATAAACACCAAAGTTTTTAAAAAAAAAGTTTCATTGCTATCGAAGGTTGTGTGAGATTTGAAGCAAAGTATCTTTGCTATTGTTATTTGTTTGAATTTGTTTAGTTTCCTATTTGATGTTGTCATTCATTTGCAAACTTTTATGCAATCTACATAAAGAGATATGAGTTTTAATGTTGTTAATCTCCTTTTATGTTTATAATTCTGATATCAAGTGGGAAAAAATGGTTTATGTGGGAGGAAAAATAGGTGTATTTAAAATAATGTCATTGATTTTAGCCTCTCGAATTATAGCATCTTTATAAGTTTACCTATTCAATTAAAATTTCAAAGTTTTCTTTAATTTAGTACTACAACTTATGTCAACCTTTTTTTTGGTTTTAGGTGGGTTGGACTCATGGTTCGATAAATTTATACCTTTGTAGCATCATAGCTTAACTTATGTCCAAGTGTGACAATTGTGGAATATTTAAATAAATTGTAAACTCTACACTAATATTTCTATATGATTTTCAACTATCAAAGTTTTTCTCAGCATGAGTTAGGAAATTTGAACCCTTGCTGATATCTTACAAGGCCGATGAATTGATTGGTTTCTCTTAAGCAAGAATTTGTTATAATTTCACTGATTTTGGTGAAAGACCTCTAATTTGATGATAAACATTCTAGGCTTAGGGTTAAGCCAACATTTTAGTCTGATTTTCTATTTAAACAATACCTATAGAGCATTGGAAATAACACGATTTCAATTTTTTTCCCACATTCATTAGTCTCTTTCACGTTTCTTTAATGAATTCAGTAATTATTAATTTACAGACAAAATAAAGAACGTTATGTTAGTTTATTGATTAGTGGGCCATGAAGTTAAGTCAAGGACCTACATGGATGATAAAATTGCCATGCTGAAGGTGCTGATTTTTCAAAGTTGATGTACTGATCGCAATGTTAGTGACGTTTGGTTCATATTTTTGGAGTACTATAAGATTAATTTTGGGATTATTATGATTTTTTAGGTTAGTTTTGTGAATGTATCAAATTGTTAAATGATGGTTAAGAGACAACAACACAAAATTTTGCAAGAGATTGTCTTAGATAAAAGTTATTGTGAGATGGATTCATCTAGCGGCTATTTTTGAAACTTTTGAGATGACTAATAATATATATTAGAATGACTTTTTAATCTGGCAGTGACTAGTTAATGGTTCATTTAGCTGTCATGTTTATCATAGTCACACAAAATGAATTTTTTGTGACCTCAATTATATTTAAAATCATCATAAATGCTGCCGCCTCGTAATATATCTTATGTGATATTTCCTCTCATATGACTTACTAAAAGAAAAATGCTTGAAAAGTTAGATTTGTAGTTGTCTATGTATATTTACTACATATATTTACTGTAATATGTTACTGTAATATATATAGTTACAGTTCATGCAACGCTAATATGATTTCGACTCAAATTTTTTTAATTATTTGGTGTGGATATGAATTGCAGTATCGCACGTGATCTTCAACATAATCATTGTGAATGATTTTGTTCAAAAATGCATTCATACTTAAACCATATTGTAGAAGTTTATTCTTTTAAATCATGAATTCAACTATTGTCATGAGATAAACCTTTCTATTTGGAAAATAAGATACCATTAAGTACAATAAACTTACTCAAAGTAAAATCAAGTATTGTACATCAATCTACTAAATAATTTTAGTTAATATCTCTTTAATTTAATCAAATGTCAAATAATGATTCAAAATTGCCAACATGAAATGCACCATAAAATGCATGGGTCCACACTAGTAATAATGTAAGGTGTTGCCACAACCCACTCGTAGAAAATCTAATATTAGCAATGATGGATTCAGAAGATTCACCTCAATGCGGAAGTTTGCCCGGATCTAGATTGTTGATTGTTACCTACAAATTCGGGGGCTACTAGAGTCACCAGTGAGATCCACAAAACAAACTCAATTCTCAATGTTGGCTAGATTAGCTTAAGGGAAAGGACAACGAGTAGATTTGATCTAGGAAATATTTGCTTCTCAGGTTTACGTGTCATTCCTGATCTGTTTATCCCCTTCATAATGCACACTCCTTGAAACAGAATCAGTGAATTAAATTGGTTGATTAATGCTAAATTAATCACCTTGTAACTGTTGTATCAATAGGAGATTATGGTGCCATAATATGATCATTATTCTTTGGTCAACAGCTCCCTCTCAGTCACATAAACCACAAATTCTACATCTCTTTGCCAGTAAATCTCCTCATGCATCATACTGGGAATGCAGTATGCGACCAAAACTAAAACATTTGTGTTATATCAAATCACCATCTAATTGAGATAACACTTTCACCAAATATCAATATCCTGAATCATTCAAACATCACCAATGACATACATCGCCCCTTTATGCCTGATGTATCAATTGTTTATATACTGAATATAATCGTTCGGGTTTGATATGGTGATGGGGAATTGATTCTTTCTTAGATAGTTAAAAATAATCCATCCTAGCATAACTGCTTTCAAATGTGTTCCGCTAGACCGCACACATCTTAGCCCTGGGAATCCATATTAAGGCAGCCACATCATGCTTTGACTTCATATTATAACTTTAAGTCAAAAAGTATTGCCAATGAGGGTCACACAGTGATAAGAAAAGGTAATTCGCTTGTCACTCATCAAAATAGGTTGACATTTAGCACACAGAGTATGGAAGTGTGTCACGGCATAGCTCCCACTATGTTGGGCACGTTATGCTTCTATGCCATGCGAATCGTAAGTATGGATTTTACCTAAAAAACCAACCTAAGTCACTAGCTAGGTCAACATACCCAATGCTAAAATCAGCACTTAAGATCCGACTACAAGGCTTCAAGATGAAAATATTGTATTTCATATTCAACTTCTAGAGGTCTCATGTTACACTTTCTAAGGCGACTAACTAACTTATCATTCATACAACACAAGTATAATGATAATTCAGTATTACACACACTTAATTAGTGTTAATATTAAAAAAGTCTCATCCTCCCTACTACCTAAGTGGCACGGCAATTGCCTGTGTGACTAGTCCAATCAGAAGCCTAGTGACATTTCAATGTGTCTTATAATGTAATTGTGTATTTATGAACTTTTGAAAATAAATATGAATTTTTATTTCGTAAATGCTTAATACAAGAGAAAACATGTCCATCATACACACAGATATATCCAAAAATTAAGTCTTACAAAGACCTAAGCTCACGACATGAGCTTTGAAAGTGTCTTTAGGAATTGACTTAGTTAAAGGATCTATTATCATCTTACTTGTAGATATATACTTAGTGGCAACTTCTTTCCTTTTGATAGCGACTCGAACGAAGTGATAACGCCTTTATTATATGCTTAGTTTTCCTGTAAAACTGTGAATCTTTAGCAAATTGGATGGTAACAGTATTGTCGCATATAATTTTGAAAGGATCATCAACTCTAGGAGTACTCCTTAGTCATATTGGCTCTTGAGCGATAAAGCAGCAAGCAACATACTCCGCTTCCATAGTTGAAAGTTCTATGCAGTCTTATTTCTTACTGCACTAAGATAACCCCGCCTTAGGTGAATATATATCCTGATGTAGACACGGACTCATCCAGATCACCACCCCAATCAGCATTCGAATATCCTCTTAACTTAAGGTCCCTACCTTGGTAGCAAAGGGTCAGGTCACTTGTACCACATAGATCGCGAAAGATTCTTTTGATGGCTTGTCACTGAGCAGGCTCTAGGTTGCTTTAGTAACGACTTATCAAACCCATCGCAAAGCAAATGTCTAGCCGTGTACACAACATTACATACATTAAACTTCCTATTGCACCTGCATAGGGGACATTGCTTATCCTCTCCTTTACTTTGTCTGTTTTGGGCATTACCCACATGTTAGACCCTTTTCAACTAGAGTATCCACAGGCTTACAATAATGCATCCAAAAATGTTCCAAGATTTTATTAATGTATACTTCTTTACTTAAACCAAGAAGATTCTTGAAACGGTTCCAAGTTATTTTTACGCCTAGGACATACTTAGCCTCACCTACATCCATCATCTTAAAGACGAAGGATAACCACTGCTTGGTGGTTTGGATCATCTTCATGTTATTTCCAACCAATAGTCTGCATCAACATACAAAGTAAGAAGCATCATCCTCTATGTAGTTTTCTTAACATACACACAGTGATCTTTATAGACCATGTTTAAGTCAAAAGAAATAATGACTTAATGGAATCTGAAATACCATACTCTAAAAGACTGTTTGAGACTATAAATAGACGTTTTAAGGCGACAAACTTTGTCCTCTTGACCTTTTGGTACAAAACCAATAAGTTGATCCATATAGATCTCTTCTTCAAGATTTCCGTTAAGGAAAGCAGTCTTTAAGTCTATTTGAAATAATTCTAAATCCAAATGGGCAACTGGGGCTAGAAGTAGGCGAATAGAGGTAATTCTCAGCATAGGAGAAAAAGTCTATTCGTAGTCTACCCCCTCAATTTAGGTAAACTCCTTTGCCACTAAACAAGCCTTAAGCTTGTTGATCAATCCATCAATTCGATGTTTTATCTTGAAATTTCACTTGTTTCCAATATGTCAGGGAGGAGATCAACAAGCTCCTTAACCTTGTTTCTTACCATAGAGTCCATTTTATCTCTCATGGAATCTACCCATTGGTGAATCAATAGCCTCTTGAAAGGAGGTAGATTCTTCTATTTCCAAAGGAGTGCACATAAATGTTTGACTCACTGAGGTATTCCTCCTCCTATCTCTAGGAGGTGTAGAATCCTTAACTGGTGGAGAATCAATCACACTATCGTGAGGAGAAATAGGATCCTAAATAAGTGGACTAACCTCATATTCAGAAATTGGAGACTGAGGATAAGCCTCATTCTCAGGTTGATTCTCTTGGGCAACCATACTCTTATCATCTCTTCCAAACACAGGATGGGCAATATCCTTGGTAGCAAGGTGAGTTTTTATATTCTCCCCCCCAACCGAGAGACAGAAGATCATCTTGTTGTAACTCATGCACTTAAGGTCCTTCTTGATTTCACCAATACTTGGGAACTCATTCTCAAGGAACTCAATATCACGGGAATCTATTTCTATCAAACCTCTATTAGGGTGTTCTCCAAACATAACATATCCCTTAGAATGCTCAGGATACTTTATGAACGCCATTTTGGTGGCCCCCCAACCATTCTTTGTGTACATAACCAGTTGAACTCTATGGGCGTAAATGTTCCAAACAGAGATTTTTGTCATTAACTCATATGGAGTGGTAGATACACTCTTATTTGGCACATGGTTAAGAATATAAGCTGCCATGAGCAACACTTCCCCCCCAAAAAAACAATTAGGAGGTTGGCATTTGCCATCATTGACCTGACAATTTTAAGCAATGTTCGATTCCTATTCTCCGCCATAACATTTTGTTGTGGAGTGCCATGAATCATAATTTATCTTCGCATACCCTTTTCCTCACAAAGCACTTTTAACATATGTGAGATGTATTCACGACCACGATCAGTTTGAAGAGTCTTAACTCTTCATTCTAATTGGGTCTCTACCTCGGCTAAAAAGCATTTGAATGCATCAAGTGTCTCGTGGCAATATGATAATAGGTACACATACCCATATCTCGAATAATCATCTATGAAGGTGAGGAAATAGATAGCCTCATGACCTGCTTTAACATTCATGGATTTACAAAGATCAGAGTGAATGAGCTCTAAAGAGCTTGACGCCTTTGAGGCCTTACAAAAAGGTTTCGCGGTCGCTTTGCCATCTAAACATGTCTCACATCTAGATAACTTAACCTTAGTGAGTTGCTCTAAAAGACCTTCTTTAGCTAGCCTACTTATTCTATCTTGACCAATATGACTAAGTCTAGAATGTATTTAATTGATCCAAAATCAAAATCAAAATGCATGACAAAGACAGAAGAAGAATTATTATAATAATCATCCAAATCAATCACAAGGAAATTATTTCTCAAAGTAGCATGGCTAAACACATTGCCACTATACAAAATGTTCAAACCGTCAGTACAAGAATTTAAAGAAAATCCAGATTTCATTAAACAAACTAAAGACAAAAGCCAAACACGCACTCGAGGTGTGTACAGAGCAACAAAGAGAAGTAATAAAACCCATATTTTAACTTTATTTAAGCCTCTATTTGATCCCTGTTCCCTTGTTCCCATGCCGAACCATGATAAGGAAATGATCAAATTTGCTTCCTTGAGTCGATTTTGGGCGTATTGTGTGATTTTCCTTGTTTTCAGGAGTAGATGCCAAGAAGATGATGAAATCACATGTTTCGTCGAGAAAGGAAGCCTAGAGGATGAGTTTCACATGCGGAAAAAAGTCTTGAGAAGCCTAAGGGGGTGCATGATTGGTCAGGCATAGGCACACAACCGTGTGCCTTCCCCAAAAATTTCAATCTCGAAACCAGTAGCTGCGCACGATCGTGTGCCTGCCAGTGCGCAAGATGCACGGTTGCCCGTACGTCAACACATGACCGTGCGTCCTACCGGTTTTCACGATTTTATTATTTTTTCGGGACCTATTTGGGGGGAAGACTTTTGTTTTAGAGAGTACTCTTTATTAGTGATTTCTAGGGTTTAATTCCAAGTACTTTTACACACTTTTCACGATTAGCTTAGGCTTGTTAATTCCTTGATTGTTGTTGAATTCATCTTGGAAATCGAATCGAGTACATTTCTTCTCTTTCCTTTCTTGCAATCTCAATCAAAGTTTGTGCCTTTAATTATGTTCCTCAGATTTCTACTTACACCTATGACTGTTGATATGTATAGGGGCTAAATCTCCTATCTTAAGTTAGGATTAGCCCCTATTATGCGAAATTAAATCATATTCTAAGTTTTTGCGAATTATGACCACGTATGTGAATTAAAATCTCATTTAGTATGCCAGGTGCTAGTTGAATTGCTCGAGAGAGATTTATTCATTGTTCTTAATTAGGATTTAGAAGATCAACGAAAGTTGAAGCCTTTATCTAGTGCATTTTTGTGAGCAATTGAATTTCTTGATGTGAAAACTAGAGATGGCAATGGGGGCAAGTTGAGGACGGGGGAATTTTCCCCTGCCCCCGCTCAACCCCCTGCCCCCCGCCCCCGCCCCTGCCCTCGCCCCCACTGTTGGGGATGGTTTTCGCTCGTCCTGCCCCGTACGGGACCCATTCCCCGCCGGGACCCCACTTCCCTGAGTTTTAATGAGGAGATCACACAAAATGCAAGCCCAATTGGAGTAAAAATTATGAGCCCAATATCAAAATAATCAAACAATAAGCCCTAAACAAAAAAGAGAAATTAAACCTAACTTAAGCCATTGAAAGTTCAACATTGTAGTTCAACACTAAACTTAATGCCCAAAATTCAAAGTTAAAAGTCAAGAAATACAACACCACATGAAAGTTCAATCCAAAGTCCAGAAGGTTCAAAGATAACAAGTAATAAAACAAGATCTAAGTGATCAAGTTCTCAAAGTCCTAGGAAAATTACACAACCAAAGTTCACCACAATCAAAATACAAATCAAAGCTTCAAAGATACAACACCAGAGGTCCAATGCAAAGTCCACATATGAGAAGATATCCTTCAGAAATTTAATGCACTTATAGCCAATTAGCGATCAAATTCTTCATCAACTTCAGCATCATAATCTTCATCAAAAGTACCATGGCAATAGGCGGTGTCCTCATCTACAACATAAAAGATATGTTAAAGTGATCAAGTTATCAAATATCATAACGTTCAAACATAAAGAAATCTCACTATATATTCTAAAAGTATAACAAAAAAATCAAAAATATACCTTCTAAAGATGACTTGATTGTAGTTGAAAGCCAATCTCTACCACAAATCAAAGCCTCTAAAGTCTTTGGATGGAGACGATTGCGATGTGGACTAATAAACCTCCCACCCATGCTAAATAGCGACTCAGATGCTACTATGGAAACAGGAATGGTGTAGATATCTCTAGCTGTTAAAAGTTAAAACAGGATACCTTATAGCTGCCTTCCAAATGAACTAAGATATCGAAATTATCAGTCCTTGGCGTAAGCGGCTCTTCCAAGTAAAAATCTAACTCCGATTTTTGTGGAATTTGCGGATCCTTTTCAACAATTGTATAATATATTTCAAAGATGTCATCTTATGCATAACCCACACCTCCACTAGAATCCGAAGGGTCAGAAGAGGTCTTAGTTGAATCACCAGAAGCATTGGGAATAGGAGCCTTCAAATGCTTGTATTTTTCTTGATATTCATTAAATAGGGCATAACAAACATCTTTGATCATTTCAACCTTTTCATCTATATCAAAATCAAAAATCCTCCTATTGTAAACACTCACCATTATCAACTTGAACCTGGGATTTAAAACACAAGCAACTCCTAATATCCTATGAATGACATCCCAATATTTCAAAAATTTGTCAAGCATTTTTTGAGCCATGGTCCTAATGACCACATCCAAAACATGTAGCCAACGACTCAAAGATAGCCGAACTTGAAACTTCTTTGGAAAGTAAGTATTTGCCGTGGGGAAGCTAGTGCCAAAGAATAATTGAGTCACATCATAAAAGATTTGTAACCTCCCACAAATATCTTTTGCCTTCTCCCATTCCTCATCAGTAGGAAGAGATTTATAATTACTCTCCCTCTTAGCCAACTTAGGAAAAACTTCTCTATACAACAAAGCTATTTGAAGCATGGAGAAAGTTGAATTCCATCTTGCCTTGCAATCCAATTTTAATTTCTTTGAGTAAGGCACACTTAAGCCATCACAAGCTTCTCTAAAAGTTTCCTTCCTTTTAGGTGTTACTCTCTAATATGCTACACTATCACGCACCTTTTCAATTGAGCTTTCCATCACCTCTAATCCATCCTTAACAATGATATTAAGAATATGTGCACAACCATGCATATGGAAGAACTTACCCCATAAAGGAAGTGCCGTTAAATCCAATCGATCTTTAAGAATGCCAATTATTGCGTCATTGCAAGAACAATTGTCCACCGTAAGAGATGAAATTTTTCTATTGATGTTCCACTCTAAAAACACTTCAAGAGCTCTTCCGAAATGCTCTCAGCAGTATGAGGACAAGGCACATATGCAAACCTAAAAGAAAAACAAACCAGAAAGTTTATTAAAAAATAACGAAGTTTATCAAAATTATATTAAAAATTAAATGTAAAAGAAAATAATACAATAACTAAATATTTTATCCACATACCGGAAAAATGTCGATGACTTGTAATGAATGAGCTTAAAGTAAAAACAAAATTATCATACCTCAAAATTCGATTTTGCAACTTCCATGAACTATTAATCCAATGAGCCGATATGGCTATGAAACCACATTTTTGATTTTGAGCGATCCACATATTTGTGGTAATGGCTACCTTGCTTTGAACACTCCCCAACAACTTCATGGTTTTGCCTTTTTCAAAGTCAAACACTTTGAGAATATCCTTTTTGAGTGTATTCCTGGCTATCATGGTGAAAGAAGGTTGGAGAGCCTTTGAATATCTTCTAAACCCAACATGGTCTACCATAGAAAGGGGATACTCATGCACTATGATCATATGCGCGAGCTCCTTCCTTGCCAACTCTTCATCAAACCCATTAAAAAAAAAAGAACTTGCCCTTTTTTATCACTGGAAGGCTCTATCTTCAACTTCTTTTGGGTAAAGTCATTTGCAATGTCCCTATGTCTTTTCATAGGATAAATTGTATGATGATCATTCAAATGCTTAGTCCCATTCCCTGAGTTACCACCAAGTTTTTTCTTATAATATTTACAAATAGCCTTCGGTACACCACTAATAACCTCATAATCATAATGCTTCCAAATTTTAGATGTGAACCTCCTTTGCTTTCCCAATACTAATGTATCCCTCTCATCCTCCATAGCATGTGGTGTTCCACATGAATCAACATTCACATTGGTATTAGACGTTGGAGTCGGAGGTGGATTTGTGGTGTCTATGTTTTTATTTGTAGAACATGGAGACAATCCGCTTGGACCACTAGGTCCATTATCGATAATCTGTGTATATATAAATAATTTACAAATGAATCAATTAATGGAATTAAACAAGTATATCAACCCATAAACTAATTTATCTTAAACAGAAGAATTCAAATCAGAAGTTTTTTTAACTATATGGGATGAATAGCTAAAACAATCTAAGTATTTGTAGAATCAATTAGATGCCTTTACTTTTTGAAATACTAATGATCTTAAAATTACAAATTAGCCCTAAACACCCATAATTATGAATTCCGAAAAGCAATCCAAGCATTCAAATCAGAAGTTTTTAACTATAGGGCAGTCGGATCCACCACTGAACAAGACAAACCCATAATTACAAAACAGCCCTAAAAACTATCACGAATAATAAAAATACAAGTCCTAATTCTGAAAATACAAAATAGCCCTAAAAACTTTCATTCATTGCCCGAATAATTTTCGAACCTTTGTCTGAGAAGTAATTGAATGCAAGGGTAGAATCCAACTCAAGAATAGAGCACTAGCCAACCAAAAAAACAAAGAAAAATTAAGTGCAAGGGTCGAAGAGTCGCAATAGCCAAAAGAAGTCAGAAGAACAGAGTAATGGCGGGCAGACAGAAGCCGAGAGTCTGAGAGTGAGCACCGAGACAATAGCCAAAAGAAGTATGTATGAGACTACAGTAGAGGAGACGTCCCAGCCAAAGCAACGGGAGAAGCCAGAACCCGGAAGGACGAGTGGACGACAGCAGCCAGCGAACAGATACACGCCGAGAGTCCAACACTGAGAGGAGAATAGGAGGGATGAAAAACTCAGATCCGAAATTGAAAACAATGGAGGAGAGAGAGAGAGAACTAGAGTAGTAACTAGCAAGCGGTGACTAAAGGCTATTGAGTAGTAGTTAGGGTTTTTCTTTTCCTCTAAAAATACTTATATGTCCTTCTAAAGTGTGAAAATTGAACTAACAATTTAACGGTATATATGTAATTTTAATTAATTTTCAGGGCAGGGAACGGGTTCGAGGACGAGTAAATTTCCCCTACGGGGGGTCAGGTCTAGGGACGGGGGGATTTTCCCCCAACCCATCCCCGTCCCCGCGGCCAGGGCAGGAATTTTCCCCTGTCCCCGATGGGTCCGGGAAGTTTCCCCACTTCGGGGCGGGGCCCCGATGGGGTCCTGGAAACCCCGACCCATTGCTATCTCTAGTGAAAACAGTTATGGTTTCAATTGAAAATTTTTGATTACTCAATCTTGTGACTTTGATGATTCTAGTTTCATGAAAATAGATAACTAGCATTGATTAGTCAGTCTAATGACCTTAAGGAGAAGGCGTAGATGTTTTTTTTAACTTGTAATCATTCCACTTCAAATATTTGCATGGGCAGGTTTGCAAGACTTAGTTTATGATTTACAGAGCATAATAGTGTGTGAACGCCAATCTAGGATCTTTGTTATTATTAAATCAGATAGTTTTAGCAGTGTTAAGTTTTTAACAACCCAAATCAGTTTTTACCTAAATTGAGTGTTGAAGTATATCTCGTGATTAGAACTAAGTTTCCTGTGAAATATGACCTGCATATGTCATTGCTGACTACAATTGGCATCGTGCACTTGCAGTAAATTTGCGCAATAAGTTTTTGACACCGTTGTCGGGCAACTTGTTTGTTTTAATGTCATTAGTGAGCAAAACACTTTAGATTAGGCTCTTTCTCTTTCTTCCTTTTTATCCCGCTTTCTTTTACCTTTGCTTAGACTCGCTCGCACTTGGTACAGTTTTTGCTTTGTATGGACAGCCGCAGTCAAGGGAGTCATAACCTACTTTCCTTAAATCTTGAGATCGAAGCAACTGCTCGAAGGCAAATCAGAGTGTGAAGAAAGAAGAAAGCAGAATCCACAATGGCTAGGAATAACAGTCAAGTTCTATAAGATTATGCCATACTACAATCGTCGGGTATCACATCAACATGCACCTTCACAAGTTCCTTGTGAAGTGTTACACCGTGAAGCTCAATGGGGTGCCTACCAATGCAATCAGACTGCTGCTCTTACTATTTTCACTGAGGGATAAAGCCCGAGATTGGTTTCAGAACGATGCGTCAAGTGCCTACGCTACTCATGATGCACCCTCCATGACTTTCCTTAGCAAGTACTTTTCCCCAGGAAAGATAGCCAAGCTGAGGTCCGCCATCACTTCACGCGCCCAGCTACATGTCAAATCACTATATGAGTCTTAGGAGAGGCTCAAAGATCTTCAACACTAATGTCCCCATCATGATCGCCCCAATTGGCCCCTTATTTAGGGATTCTATAATGGACTAGACTAGGCTCTGAAAATGTCCATTGCCACTGCAGCTGGGGGTGCTCTCATAGGGAAATCAATTAAAGTAGCAACAGCCCTACTTGAGGACATGGCTGCTAACAATACCAATGGTCCAATGAGCAGGCCCCTCCAAGAAAGGGTAGTGGCAAGTACGACATCGATGCTGTGGATATGTTAGCAAGCAAGGTTGATGCCCTTGCTTAGAGGTTTGATAAGATGGGCACTCCCAATCCAAGGATTTCTTCCAGTATAATGTATAAGGTTAGTGCTTTGTATGACATATGCAGCATCCAAGGGCATTCGATTGTTGAGTGTCAAGCCAACTTCTAGGGAATGGAACAAGTCAATGCCATGAAAAACTTTAATCCAAGCCTACAAAATAACCCATACTCAGCCACATACAACTAGGGGTGGAGAAATCATCCTAATTTCTCCTACAAAAATAACAATACTGCACCACCCAATGCAATTCAACCCTCGTGTTTCCAGTATAAAGCTGTAATAGCCTGATTGTAAATCATGTTTATTTATTTAACTAAACCACGTTATTAATTTTCTCACATTTATTTATCGTATATAATCGTCCCGATTGAAAAAAAATTTATTTGGGCCCTCACTTTGCAATTCGGGTTTTTATTATTGTAAAATTTCGGGTGAATCGATAATAGACCCTGATAAATATGGTTTAAAAGATTAAATTATTTTTCATAACATCACCAAAATTTAATTTTGGGCTATGCAAAAATTTTATTGCAACAGAGTGTTTTACTTCAAAGCCCAATTCGTTTAGGCCTAATTTGAGGCCCAACAAGTTGATAGGATTTAGTTTAGCTAATTATCATTATTTATACCTAATTATCATTAGCAAAAAAGCCCCTTTTCGGAGATTAAATATCAACCAAGTTAATAAGATAAGTCCAAAGAAAATTGGCAAGTAAGCAAAGCAACACATTTTCCTCTTCCTCTTCTCCTTTCTTCCTCTCCCCCATGGTTGTGTTGCTATTGTTTTCAGCCTATTGCTGCCACTTCCAACCCTTCTGCCGCCACTTCTAGCCACCTCTGGCCACCAGCCCCCACCCCCAACACCAATTGCCACCTCCGGCCACCAGCTCCTACCAGCACCAAACACCACCTCCATCATCTTATACTCAAACTTAAGTGAGGTAAATCTTAATTCTAATGTTGTTTAATTTTGGATTTTTATAGTGGATTTGTTTATGGATCATGTTATCTTGATAAAACTAAGTGTTAATTTAATATTTTATTGAGTTTGGTTGATTATGGAAGTGTGTAAGTCATGTGTAAAGTTGAATGCATGCATGAACATGCAAGCTTTATGTATAAGGTTTATGAATTTTAGGTGTTGTGTTCTAATCTTTCAATCTTCAGCATAAAAAGTAAGTGTGGTGGTGGAAGATGATTTTGTTCTTATATCTATTTCAATTTTTTATGAAAATATTTTAATTCGAGAGTTTTGTTAGGAATTACTTCTATGAATTTTCATATTAGGAAAGTTTCTATTCAATTCATTACTGTATACGTGGTTATCGTTTGGCTATCATTTAATTGTTTAAATCGAGCAAAATTGTTAATATTTGAATAACATTCAATTAATGATGTTTTCCTTGGTAGATTATCACTTATGTTTCGGTGACCAATATTTGTTTCTTTCTTTTTGTTTTGATATCAAATAAGCTTTCTTCCTATTTTCCACTTAAGATTTCTTCCTTTTCTCTTAGAACAATCTTTCTTTCGTGCCTTCTTATATTTCATGGAAGTCAAGACCTTCATATGCTTAATTTTAAATTTTAGACCCTTGCTTGTTTTTTTAAAAAGTGATTATGCTACAGTTTTCTGTTTAAAAGCCCAAAGATGTTTAAAGATTCTAAACGAGTGTCGTGCAATCCCTCCCATCTACAATGCAAAAGTGAGGAGGACTTATGGGGAGAACAAACTGACTTTTTTTTTTTTTTTTAAAGATTATGCTATATTTTAAAGATTGCACTATTATGAAACTATAATCGTGGGAGTACAATACATCTAAGTAGCTGCATGTGTAATTAGAATCTAGCTTTTCTTTTTGCCTTTTTTTCTTTATCCAAAATCCCACTAGTTTGTTTGTTCTTATATCTATTTCAATTTTTTTTGAAAATATTTTAGTTTGAGAGTTTTGTTAGGACTCACTTCTACGACTGTTCATATTAGGAAAGTTTGTATTCAATTCATTACTATATATGTGGTTATTATTTGGCTATTACTTAAATGTTTAAATCGAGCAAGCTTATGAATATTTGAATAACATTCAATTAATGATTCTTTCCTTGGTGGAGTATCACTTTATTTTACATGACCAATATTTTTTTCTTTCTTTTTGTTTTGATATAAAATAAGCTTTCTTCCTATTTTCCACTTAAGATTTCTTCCTTTTCTCTTAGAACAATCTTTGTTTCGTGCCTTCTTATATTTCATGGAAGTCAAGACCTGTGTATACTCAATTTTAAATTTTAGACCCTTACTTGTTTCTGAAAAAAGTGATTATGCTATAGTTTTTTGTTTAAAGATCCTAAATGTCTTTAAGATTCTGAACTAGTATCGTGCAATCCCTTCGATCTACGATGCAAAAGTGGGGAGGACTTATGAGGAGAACAAACTCACTTTTTTTTTTTTAATAAAGATTGCAGTATTACGAAGCTATAATCGTGGGACTATAATACATCTAAGCAACTGCATGTGTAATCAGAATCTAGCTTTTCTTTTTGCCCTTTTTTTCTTTATCCAAACTAACTTTGTTCTTTAATTGTATAATGCAATGGCATATAATATGTTGTAATATCATATACTTTAGATTGCACCCTAAAAAAATAACACATTAAAGGAACAATATCAAGGATTATTGAATGATGCCGTAGATCACCACAAGTCGTTCTGGTGTGCTTTGTCTTCGCTTACATACTACCTAGAAAACTTTCCACGAGGTCACCCATCCAAAAATTTCCCCACAGTTAGCACGCTTGGGTTTCAACTTGTTTAGGAGTGGGTTCCCCGAAAAAGAAGATATGCCTTTGATGATATAAGTAGTTGCTTCAGATTCTTTAAGTCACACTTAGGTGTTACGTTCACCCCTACCTGAAGAGCACAATGTCCTCATTGTGTCTTGCAAACCGAGCAACTTTCACATCCTTATGACCGACCGTCCATCCTAATGTCTTTACCCTACTAAGTGACTGCCTAATTCTCCCCCATCCATTGACGCAACTCATGGTCGTGGGTTAGCTTTCACACCATCTATAATACCCCAACCTCTTCCCAAACCGTGGATAGTTACCAAGAGCAGATACAAGGATCATTGATTAGCTATACAAATCACCACAAGTCTTTCTAGTGTAGTTCATCCTCGCTCACATGCTACCTGGAAAACTTTCCAAAAGGTCCATTATCTCAAAATTTGTCCACAACTAGCATGCTTAATTGTGGAGTTCTTAAAAGTAGTTTCCCCGAATAGGAAGGCATCTCTAAGAAGGAAGGTGTCCACGAATAAGCCTATATTGGATAGACCTCCTGTCAATAGTGAGATTAGATCCTCTCACATACCTTTCAATTCTTGGGTTGACAATAATCATAACTCGCTTGTAGAATCTCTGGGAAGTTCTGGTGGTGTGCACTATAGGGCTAAGAACAATGGAAGGCCATTATCGGCATGAGAAGTGAATAAAAGAAGGGCCAAATACTTGTGTTTTTATTGTGTTGAAAAGTATACCCCATGACATAAATGTGAGGCTTAGGTTTATAGATTGAAAGTATCAGAGGAAGCAGAGGTTTCAAAGGGTGACGAGGAAGAAGTAGGAGAAGAGAACAGGGAAGAAGATATAACATCAAAACCAGAGGAAACTCTTCCGCTCACTTCTATTATTGCCTTCACTAGAACAATAACATACCAAATTATAGTAGTATCTAAAAAGGTGAAGAAACATCAAATTCACATTTTAATTAACTATAGAAGCACATGGAATTTCTTAGATTCAAACACAACCAAGTGGTTGAGCTATCACATTAGGTATACTTATCCTATGGATGTGGATACAGCTAATGGCAGTCACATAATAAGTAACTCCATAAAATTTTTGGCCAGAATTGCAAGGTCAGGAGTTTGTGGCTAATGTTATCTTAGTTCCATTTGGAGGGGCTAAGATTATGATCTAAGCGTATAATGGCTATCTACTTTAGGTCCTATATCATGGGATTTCAATAAATTGAGGATGGAGTTTTCTTCAGCACCACAGGCATAATTATTCACCATTTAGATGAAATGTACTAATGTAGCTACATCATCCCCTCATTCTAGCAAAATAATTACTCTTCCATCTTTCAACAAGGACATAAATTCTACCCTGGTGCCATTATTGTTGTAGTAGCTTGATATTTTAAGAACCCAAAGGTTTACCACCACACAGACCCCATGATCATCAAATTCACCTGACATAGGGTACTCCTTCACTGAATATGAGACCCTACAAATATCCAGCACTCCAGAAAGATGTTATTGAACAAATAGTGAAGGAAATGCTTGATGGAAGGGTTATCAGATCCAGCTAAAGTCGATTTTCCTCTCTCATTGTCATGGTTAAAAACAAGGATTGGAATTGGAGGCTTCGTATAGACTATAGGGAGCTTACAAGCATACAATAAAGGATAAGTTTTCAATTCCTATAATTAATAAACTTCTAGATAAGCTGCATGGATCTAAAATTTTTTCCAAAATTAATATGAGATCTGGTTACTAGCAAACTAGGATGAGACCTAAAGATTCCAAAAATTGCATTTAGGACTTATGAAGGGCATTATGAGTTCTTGATAACGTCATTTTGTCTCATGAATACCCCCACTACCTTTCAAAGTCTGCTGAATGTGATCTACAACCTTACTTGAGGGAGTTTATTTTGATATTGCTTGATGATATTTTTATATATAGAAAGACCTTGGAGAAGCATGTATATCCTATAAGTACAACTTTTGATATGCTGAGATATAATACTTTATTTACTAAACCATCTAACTATACCTTTAGGGTTGCTAAGGTGCAATACTTAGGTCATATCATCTCTATAGAGGCATTATCTACTTATCCCAATAAAGTTAATGCTATGGTTATATGGCGCATACCTAAAACAATGAAGGAATTAAGAGGGTTACTTTGTCTCACAAGTTGCTATAGGAATTTATGAGGAATTATAGTGTACTTAGCAAACCCTTGTCTAATCTTCTCAAGAAAAATGCCATTGAATGAAATGAGAGCACTCAATAAGCTTTTGAGAAATTGAGGGAAGTAATGTCCATAAGCGCTGTTATCAACAAAACACTCTCATCCAAGAATCAGGCTATATCAGTTTATGAAAGGGAACAAATGGAAGTAGTATTTGTAGTTGAGAAATGGAATGCTCATTTGATTGGTGGGCATTTTATCATCAAAACATATCACTTCAACTTGAAGTTTCTATTGGAGCAAAAAATCTCTACATCATTGTAGAGGAAATAGTTGCCCAAATTATGGGGTTTAGACTATAAAATCTTATACAAAAAAGGCAATCGATGCCTTATCAAGGATGTAAGGATCTGAACTCCCACAAATCACTCTTTCCCAGCTAAATATAGATCTAATAAAGCAAATACAACCTTTAGGACAATAGGATTGTCAATTGCAAATTCTTATTCAAGAGTTATCTATGTATCCCAACACTAACTCAAGCACACACGGATAGAAGACAATCTCCAGGGGAGAGAAAATTGGTGATAAGTGCTAACAGTCACCTTAGAGCTAAAACCATACATTTATTGCATGACACACCTATTAGAAGACATTCTGGAATGCCACTTTCAATAGGTTGAGTGGTCTCTTCTATTGGAAGGCATGCAGGAGGAACATAAGAAATTACTTCACACAATGTTTTATTTACCAAAGAACAAAACCAGTTCTACAAACTCCAGCAAGGCTATTATAGCCTCTTCCTATCCCCAACACTCCTTGGACTAATATAGAAATGGACTTTATTGAACAACTACCTCTATCCCATGGCAAGAGTGTAGTGTGAGTAGTGGTTGACATGCTAAGTATAATAACTCATTGTATTCCACTTTCTCACCCTTATTCTCCACAATGCACCCAGTTTTTCATGTGTCTCAATTGCAGAAACATGTGGGAACTCATCCAGTAAGTAGAGGTCTTCTTGAATTTGATGTGGAGGGAATGATTGATGCTGAACCCACTGCCATCTTGGATAGGAGGCCGATAAAGAAGGGACATGTGTGAGAGGTCTATGCCTTGGTACAATGGTCCAATACCAGTAAGGAAGATGTAACTTGGGAACCCCATGATGATATAGCAAGAAGACTCCCTGAGTTCAACTTGGATGCTCCAGGACAAACCCCTTTTTTTTTTTATCGGGGATGGATTTGTTATCAACCTTCTATATTTGACCATGTGAATTGTATGTTTAGGCTACTAAAGCTATGAAACAGAATTCACAATTGATATACCAGCTTAACAAATCTATTTGAGTTAGTTACTTGACCCATTTTTTACCAAGCTATGTAAGCAACTAGGCTTTAAACTCGTGCAACTCGTGCTATGCACGGACAACTTTAAAATGATATACTTGTTAAATTATTTATAAAATATTATGTGTGATACTATCTCTATGTTTGCTTAAATAAATTCTAACTTTTGATTTCGTAATATTTGCCTAAGCATTTTTTAGCATTATATAGTGTGTTATTTCTCTTAGGGTTGCATTATGTATGTGATAATATTCGACAATGAATTTAGTGAATAGAAAATCAATTAATAAGATAGATGTATAAAGTTCACAATATGTGTAAGTCCAAATAATTTTTCTAATATGAACTTCAAACAAAAATTGAATTTCATCAAATGAATATATATATTTTAATGTTCTAATTGTGTGAAGACAAACAATATTAGATTCAAATTCATTGGAACCATCAAAAGAAAATTAAATCTCTTAAAAGATTAGTGCATACAATAATTATATGCACCTAAATAAACTTTTCAACTCAGCTTTAGAGATCCGCCTCATTTAATGCATGTTGATTGTTAAAAGCTGTTGTAGATTTTATGTTTAGTTTTAAAAACCTTTTTACTTACAGGTGCACAAGGTTAATTTTAGACTAGCGAGTGCAGGGGTATCGATTCCATGAGGAATAATAGTGATTTTCTATTCAACTTTTTCGATTATAAAGAACAGTTCAATTGAGAAGTTCGATTATCAATATGAATTAATGGAACAAAAGACGAGCACATAAGTCAAGAGAGTGAAGAGAAATCAAATAGGAGAGAGATCTAGGGTTTTGGATTTCAATATTGATGCAAATATTGAATTATTAATTCAAATAGGGATTCAACTTGTCTCTTGTTCAAGCTAAGCTACGAGCATTATGCCATAAATTAAAAAGATTATTATAATTGAAAAATGAGATTAGCATGAGTCACTCTTTTTAGATATAACTCATCTAATTTCTAGTATAAATTATTCAATTTTAACAATTATAATTTTAAGTTGAATTACATAATCATCATATTAGCCTACAAAATCTAATATTCATTTGAGACAGCAAATTAAACTATTATAATGAACATGATTAATTAATAGTATTAAGAGGCATAATAAGTTAAGATCAAGTATAAACTCAAATTATGCAATAAAAGAGACAAGAATAACCCCATAAGAACTAATTAAACCAATATTATTATCAATGATCCATCTTAATCCTACAATGAGTAGTTTAGCTGACCATAGTTAGTAAAAGCACCTATGAAGTTGGTATATTTCATTTCTTATGTCCAAATTTTTGTACTCAAGTACAAAACTAATTAAGCGCACACTCTCAAATTTGACTCACAAATGAGATGGGAAGAGAAGAGAAAAATAGCCAATGGAGCTTATTTTTCTTCTAGACCCCTCAATCCTAATAATTTTCTCTTACAAAATACTCTCTGCTCTTTAAGAAAAATAGAAGATGGACGATGAGAGAATGGAAGAAATAATGGATGAATGGATGAGGCTAACCCATAACTCCTTTTTATAGTGGAAATTCAACCCCTTCTGGTGCCGAAAAATTAATGAAAATTAATTTCAATTAATTAATTGGCGGTTATAGTGCAAGAAAAATGGCCAGCCTTGAGCTAACAATTAATTAAAGTTAATCAGCTTTGCCTAGGTTACTAGTGGTTTATCAACTAAATCTTGGCTACTTGGAGGCTGAAGCTGCTAATGGGGTGCGAATTGGGCCGAAATCAGCAGGCCCAACTGGAGAGAGGGCGAGAAGTGGAAATGGATAGGCAGGCAAACTGTGTCGCAGTGGGTAAGAGAATGAAGGGAGAGTGAGAGAAGAGGCGACTGGGATGGGGCCATTTGATGGGTCGTTTAACAGGCCCACACAGAGCTGATAAGGAGGAACAGTGGGAGAACAAGAGAGTGTTGGGTTGCACGAGTTAGGCCAAGGATAGAGAGGAGGCAAATTGGGTGCTAGTCAGCCCATTTTGGGCTATACTAGCCTTTTCCTTCATTTTATTTTTTTGTTGTTTTGTTAGGCTAGACTCTTGAGCATTGGACTGCGGTTGTGATCTCCCAATGAAAATTTTCCAATTACTCGATTCCATTCCGAATTCAATGATTCTTTTTCACTTGAAAATCACGTAAAATATGCATTATTTATCCATAAAAATATATTTCAAAGACTTAAAAGTAAGTAAGATGAATGAGAAAATTACACATAAAATATGAATCATCAACTCCCCCATACCAAAACTTTGCAAGTCCTCGAGCAAAGAATATCATTGATGCATATATTCATTTAAATCATCAAGTAGAATAAGAACAAGATCAAGGAAGAAAATCAAGTGATCCAACTATGAATGCCTACTCCAAATCACGTACATCAATTGACTACCAACCCACAACTCATTATCAAAGATTTCTAATTTCAACTAAGTCAATAGGCCAATATTTAAGAAAATTAAGCACACAACAAAACTATGTAGTAAACTGTAAGCATAAAATTTCACCCTACATAGCAAAAATCATAAAGAGCATCCTTTAAAATCAAGTCCCCAATGCGAAATCAACTTATTGGCTTTTTTTTTTTGAGACTTCGATTTTTTTTTTTTCCAAAACTTACTTCATTCCATTTGTTTTCTTGAAGAGATAAAGATATGGATAAAGATGACACTCAGAGAAGCACTTAGTACATATTCAGGTGATTAAAAAGATAGAACCTGAATATTGGTACCTGAATCAGAACTTGATTAGTTCAATTTATTTCCTTTATTAATTGAAAAGTCAATGGAGAACTCAATGCTCATCAAATACTCGTAATGACATTGAAAATGGGGTTACATCTCAAACTCAAAATCAGGTACATAGCGGCATTACCACAGTAAAAATTTTGGCCTTTGACTAGTTAAATCTAGAAATAATCTCTAGTGAGCATGCATCCCATGAATCAAATCCACATAATAAGAGTAGAATATGCATAATTAGAATACTCAAATTCTTTCCAAAATCAAATTCACCCATAGATTTTTAAGTTTAAATTTGCCTCAAAATTTTCATTTTGCCTTCCTTCCACGCCTAAACCTTACATTGTCCTTAACGTGGAAAATAGTAAGAAAGAGGAAAATGGAGAAAAGAGCAACACAACTTGATAGCACGAAGAAATCATTCCATATAAGCTGAACAATCAAACTCCCAATGTACCTTCATAACCATCACCGACCACAAAAGCTAAAAACCACGTGAAGAATCACACCCAAAAATACAAGCACACCTTGATCAAAAAGGAAAAAAAAATAAAAGACTCAAATTTACTTAAAAAGATTGGGTTACTTCCCAATAAGCGCTAAGTTTTATGTCTTCAGCCAGACAAGGTCCCACTCACTAATGTAGTAAACCGGATCTACTAGATTGATGGATTCAATCAAACCAGGCTTGCTATCATGAGTTACAATAGGTTTCAAACGCTGGCCATTAAGTATGAGAATTCAACCATTTTGGGGAACCAAAATTTGGACCGCGGACTGCCTCAGGGGGAAGTACTTGTTGGACAAAAAAAGGTCCATCCCATCTAGATCTCAACTTACCTGGAAACAATTTAAGCCTAGAGTTAAAAAGCCAAACCTTCTGATTAGGTTCAAAAGATTTACGAGAAATCATTTCATCATACAAAGCTTGGGTTTTGGCATTATAAATCTTAGCATTCTCATAGGCTTCATTACGCAATTCATTCAATTCATTCAATTGAAGCCTACGGTTAGAACCCACTTATTTCATATCAAAATTAAAAGCTCTAATAGCCTAAAAAGTATGGTGCTCTAATTCAACTGGCAAGTGACAAGCCTTACCAAAAAGAAGCTGATAAGGGGACATCCTAATGGGAGTTATGAGATTTTTGAAAGTGTTTTGGCTCACCTAATATGGGGGCTAGCTGCTGTATTATATAGTAATAAGTTTACATCAATTTACACTCCAGTCCCAATCCGCTATTACAGCCCCTCAATCTATACAGGAGGGAAACAAATGGATAGATTGGACTTTAAGAATGAAACCTGACTAGAAGATAACCCTTTTGTAAAGATATCAGCTAACTGAAATGTAGTAGGAATATAACGCACGATGACATCTCCATCAGTCACACACTCACGAACAAAACGGTAATCAACCGCAATGTGTTTGGAGCGATCATGATGGCTAAGATTGGTAGTAAGATATGTGGCACTGGTGTTGTCACACTCACAACAGTAGGTGCAGAGAGCACAATCCCGATGTCAGCAAGCAATTTTCGAATCCGGCTGGTGTCAACAACTGTATAAGCAACAACTCTATACTAAACTTCAGTAGATGATTTGGAAACAGTGGGTTGCGTCTTCGAGCGCCAAGTAATAAGATTAGGTCTAAAGAAAACAGTATAGCCTGTAATGGACCAACATGTATCCTTGCACCCGGCCCAGTCAACATCTGAATAGGCAATAATCAGATACAAAGAAGTGGCAGGTCGAATGTGAATCTGTCAGCTAATGTCCCCTAAAGATACCTGAAGATACACTTCACAGTAAAAAGATGAGCAGTATCAAGGGCATGCATAAACTGAGAAACTACATGAACTGCATATGCAATGTTAGGATGAGTCATGGTCAAATATTACAGCGCACCTACCATACTTCTATATTCTATGGGGTCTGCAAGTGACTCTCCATCTGAGAGAGTGAGCACGGTCCTAGCAACAATAGGAGTGCGAACAGGTTTGCATGTATGAAGGTGGAATTTGTGAAGTAGGTCAGATATGTATTTGTGCTGTGATAAAAACAGGCCCGAAGGAGAACGGCTGACCTACACTCTAAAAAAATAGTGTAGATCTCCCAAATCTTTCATTGCAAATTGCTTAGAAAGAGTAGAGATAAATGAAGACAGAAGAGAAATTGAGCTACTAGTCAATATGATATTGTCAACGTAAAGGAGCAGAATGAGAATATGGGATCCTCTACGAAAACTGAACATTGATGGATCAGATTGGCTACAAGTGAAGAAATGTGTGAACAGAAAGCAACTAAAGCAGTGAAACCAAGCTCGAGGAGCTTGCTTCAAGCCATAGATAGCCTTTTTGAGACGACACACATGATGAGCAAAATTAGGATCAATGAAACCAGGGGGCACCACATGTAAACTTTTTCAGTGAGAATACCATGAAGAAAAGCATTCTTTACATCAAGTTGACGAATGGGCTAGTGATGAGTGATAGCAATGGATAAAACAAGACGAATGGTGGCAAGATGAACAACAGGAGTAGAGCTAATATCTGCTTGCTGATGATTCCCCACGGCAACCAGTCTTGCTTTAAAACGTTCTGGGGACCCATTAGAATTGTACTCTATTCAAAAAACCCACTTACTTGCTACCAAATTATGCGCATAACATGGTGGTACTAGTTCCCAGGTGTCATTAGAAATTAAAGCATTAAACTCGTCAGTCATAGCCTCTTTTCGCTTAGGGTGGGAAATAGCTTCCTTCAAGAAAGTGGGTTCAGACTCGGACATATGTGTCGTGAGAGACAAAATATTCTTAGGCTTTGAAATGCTAGACTTAGACCTAGTTTGCATAGGATGCACATTGGTGACAGAAACACTAGAGAGACACACTTGGACCAAGAGGAAGAGATTGGGCCACAGGGGAAGGGGATGCATGCCGAGCTTCTGAGGGAGGACCCAATTGGGCCGCGTGAGCACGGTCCAGGGTGGGCAGGTCTGGAGATGACATGGGAGTAGTGGAGACAGGTCCAACTGGGCTGAATGTAGGGGTGCCGGCAAGGCCTGGCCTGATTGAGAAGAGCCCAGGCAGTCAGAGGACACATGAGCCTGGGGACTGATAGGAAGGATGGGTTGAGCTAAAGGTGGCATCTCGAATTTAGCAGAAGTGGCTGAATGAACAGAAGACATAAGTCGGGGAGGGGAGGGGAGACTCAACACGGGAGCGGAGGACGGGGCGACACTAGTTAAAGTCAAGATATCATTAATCCTACAATCCATTGCGTGGCATAAGAGCACGAGTAGAAGATAAGTCTTGAAAGGGAAAAACATTTTCATGAAATCGTACATGTCGACTAACATAAATCTTTCCAGTTTTTAGATCATAACAGCTATAACCCTTGTATTGGTTAGCGTATCCCAAGAAAACACATTGCACGGACCAAGGTTGTAATTTATTTGAGGAAAAAGCAGGAATGTTTGGAAAACATTCACAACCAAAAGTCGGCAAAAAATTATAATCAGGAATATGATGAAATAATTTTTTAAATGGGCATTTGTTGTCATGAGCAGGTGTAGGTGAACGTTGATAGCAAAAATTGTAGCAAAAGCAGCTTCTACCCAATAAGTAGAAGGAAGCTGAGATTGAATCAGAAAAGTTCTAACCATCTCTAAAATATGCTTATGCTTTCGTTTAGCGACACCATTATGTGCCTGAGTTTCAGGACATGATTTTCTGAAAATTATTCTTGAACTTAGATAATGATCTTGAAGAGTAGTACTATCAAATTCTAAACCACCTTCACATTGAAAAATTTTAATCTTCCTATCAAAATGATTTTCCACCATTTTCTGAAATTAAAGAAGAATTGAAGATACTTCTGACTTGTGTTTCATAGGATACAACCACATGAAACGACAAAAATCATCCACAAAAATAACATAATACTGAAAATATTTAATAGAATCATGTGGTGCTTCCCAAACATTAGAATGTATAATATGTAATGGGGTCTTTGAATAATGATCAACTACAGAAAAAGGTAACCTTTGAGATTTAGCAAGACGGCATATCACACAATTGTCCTGAAAAGCAGAAGAATGAATTTTTTTATTATTTCTAAGACTATCTAAAACTTATGTGCCACAATGACCAAGTCTTTGATGCCCAACGTCTCCAAAATTATTCAAGACAGCTAATGCAGGAACATGCTCAGGAAGACTCCTAAGTGAGACAGGATAAACTGTGTCTTTGTCATTGCTAGGCCTCTATAAAAGGACTTCACTTGTGGTGTTGTCCTTGACACAAAAAGTGGAATTAGAAAACTAGATATGATAATTGTTCTCACGACACAAATGATGCACAAAAAGTAAATTGTGTTTGAGTTGAGGAACATGCAACATAGTTTAAGTGGCCTATGATGGGTCTTAATACTAAGATTTTCAACATGAGCAATAAGTAATAAATTACCATTACCAACTTCAACTCGAATGGAACCTGAGTAAGGTGTTTTTGCAGATAGCATACCTCCGTCAGGAGTCATGTGGGACGCTGCAGCATAATCTGGATACCAAAGGATTTTAGTGGGCTCAGCAGGCGTAAAACTAGCCATGGTAGGATAGGAGTCAGAAGAATGTGGCTGATATCAAATGGAGCAAACAGAAGCATTATGGCCAGGGAAATGACATAAATGATAAATTATGTTGGGACCAGAACCCAACACCCCCTCAAATATTTCGTTACCTGTAGATAAAGAATTAGTAACAGAAGCTGAAGCAAACTGAATATGTGACATTGACAAATTTGAATTACATAAAACAGAACCTGCAGGTACACCCCTAGTAGCAGAATTAGCTTGAGAAGTATTCTTGTTGTTGTTCTTCCCTTTGTTATTTTTGTTGTTTCGGGCATGATTGTTCCGATTGTTTTTACCTCGATTCTTGTCAGAGTCATTTCCCTGAGAATTAGGCCCTCCGTTATTTGACATAATAGTAGTGATAGCAAAAGCAGGACGAGTCAAGGATCCACTGTTATGTCGTTTCAGGAACTGAACTCGCTGTTTATGAACTAGCAGCTTATTACACACATCATCAAATGTTAACAAGCCAGGCATATGAGTTAGAGCATCCACAAATCCATCATAATCCGAATCTAAAGCATTCAAGGTATATTAAATCAAATCCGTATTAGACACTGTAGATTGAATAACAGCAAGAGAACCTGTAATTTTCTTCACACCACAAAGAAAGTCATCCATAGGCTGCGTATCAGACTTTTCAAGGTTCATCAACATGCGTTTCAAATCCATTGCATAAGCCAAACTAGTAGAGTTGAATCTAGACTCAAGACACTGCCTTATAGTGAAAGAATGGGATAAGTTGCGAACCTCAGTGAGATGATCTTTTGAGATGGTAACAAAAATCCAAGCACAAAGCAGCTGATCAAGCCATAGGCAGATTATATGCGGAGTTCGGTCGATGTGTGTCATGCTAAAGCACCACGTGAGATGGTGGTTGCCCGATAGCTCCGTATACGAATCCATACAGTTGATGCATGACTAGAAACGACCAAAATTGCATCTTCCAGAATAAAAAAATCATCAAGCTTTTCAAGAACGGTTGTTACAAATGTCTTGATATTAATTGTCTAGAGACTAGGATTGATCGGAAGCAGCTTGGGAAAAAGGGACGGTGCAACACCGCACATCGGCTCTCCAAACATACCACTTGGTATGGGCCCAGTTTAGTTCATGCCATAACCAAAAGAGGTGCTTAATGACGGAACCCAACCGGCGCTTTGCTACAGAAGTAGGCCCAGAAGCACTGTGACTTGAGGCGTCACGCGAGTCGCCGGTGAAGAGAACAGCACCGGCGGCAGCGTCATCCCGAGTTGTGAGAGAGACAACATACTCGGTTGGACGATAGTGCACGATGGTGGATTCACAGCAGAGAAGGCAGGCTGTTGGCTGAACCCTAGTGGCAGACATACCACTTGGTCAGGGCAATGTTTGAAAAGGTAAGGATCTTCCCAATATTAATGTCTTATATGTGAGAAGAACCTATCATTCTCTTGTTTGGACCAATGAGGAGGAATCCTCCTAGTGGCAAGGTAGTTTACAATATAAGCAAACCAAGAGAGAAGGGCATGTTACATAATAAATAGTTGCTCATCAGGAAAGTGGTTAGAAAATTCAACTAAGTCATCAGTATACTCAGTAACGATTCTAGACAAGTGGTCTGAAACTGAATTTTCAGAACCTTTCCTATCTTTTATCTCAACATCAAACTCTTGGAGCAACAAAATCCACCTAATGAGTCTTAGTTTAGTGTCATTCTTGGCCAACAAGTGTTTTAATACAGCATGATCAGCGAACACAATCACTTTTGAACACAGAAGGTATGGACGGAATTTATCAAGTACAAATACTATAGCTGGCAACTCTTTTTCAGTAGTCGAATAATTCTTTTGAGCATCAATTAGAGTTCTACTAGCATAGTAAATGACGTAAGGCATTCTATTCACCCTTTGATCCAAAACTGCTCTAATAGTAAAATCAGATGTATCACACATAATCTCAAATGGCAAAAGAAAAATGAGGGGGCTGCATAATAGGGGCTAACATCAATAAAGATCGAAGCTTTCCAAAAGCTTTCACACAAGACTTATCAATCACAAAAGGAGTATCTTTAGTAAGGAGATTAGTAAGTGGGCGAGCAATTTCACTTAAATCCTTAATAAATCTACTATAGAAACCGACATGACCAAGGAATGATCTGACTTGCTTCACAACAAAAGGCACAGGCAGATTAGAAATCAGATCAACTTTGGCTTTATAAACCTCAATCCCTTTTTTGGACACTTTGTGACCCAACACAATCCCTTCTTAGACTATGAAATGATTGTTTTTCTAGCTCAAGACCAGATTCACTTATTCACATCTTTCCAGTGTAGTGGATAGATTAGCAAGACACGCATCAGATGAAGAACCAAGAATAGAGAAATCATCCACAAACACTTTCATGAAATGATCAGTATAATAAAAAAATATGGCCATCATGCATATCTGGAATGTGGAAGGTGCATTACACAACCCAAAAGCCATCCTCTGATAAGCAAAGGTAAACTGATGGGCATGTAAGGTGGTTTTCTCTTGGTCCTCAGGATAGATATGTTGCATGAAAAACAGAGTTTTAATATTTATAAACCCCAAGTGCAAGGTGTATCGTTGAGTACTTGGGGTGTCGTCCGCAGGGAATTGTGTTTTCAACTACCAGAGTTTACTAGAGCGTCTCAATCTAGGCGTGATCAACGGTGAAGGAGGGGAACTAAACTACGCTACAAATACAGAAACAAGCGACTTGGAATTGTGATTTTACCAATTAGTGAACCAACTAATCAATACGAGTCCTAACCCACCCAAACTACGCTATGAACAAGAGATGGTCGGTTGCACCATCAAAGACCACCCAAGCCCTCTCTCAAGGGTCATGAGCTAGTCTAATTCGTGTAACCACCTACTTTCGTGGGGTTAGTCGAATTAGACCACAAAACTAGCAACCCCGGACCTAGCTCGATTCGGATACTACTTTCGTGTCCCGAACTCGGCTATTCCCTCTCCCACACTAGCAAATTGACCTCACCTCTTAGCATAAGTCAATCGCCCAAAAATATGGATGAAACCCTCTCAGGCATTTCATCGAACACTTGGCGGGCGTGAAGGAAAACTCTAAGGTTCTAAGCATAGATTGGGTATGGTTAGGCCAAATACAAGATTAATTAGCCATCAAAAGGCTAATCACAACCCAAGCCAACACAATCTACCCACAAAACATCACAAACACAAGGAAACCTAAACTAACAAATAAGAACATAAACTTGAAGAACAAAAACAAAGACAATGAGGTAAAACGAATCTAAATTACTAAATAACATGAATTAGCAACAGAAACTAAACATATAAACTAAACAAAGCAAAAATAAGAATTAAAATGGCAAAACATGAATAAGAACAACAATGAAATAAATAGAGAAAAGGAAGAGGGAAACTTATGCTTGAATTGATCGAAGAACTTGAAATCCACAAGCTTGAATCCCAAAATACAAACTATAATCCTAATCTAATCCTCCTATTGAGGTTTTTATTGACTAAAACGTAAACTAAAACTACTCTAAGAAATCGCCTGGAAGAACCCCCGAGCGACCCCCCACAAACAGACGCCGAACGGACTTAAATAGAAAACCGAAGCCGCGACGAAGAACATAGTGGCACGGCCACACCGTGCCACATTGCTGTGGCACGGTGCCGCCTCCCCCCGGTTTGTCCGGTTTGCTGGTTTTCGCCGGTTTTCGCTGTTTTTCTTCGTTTTGTCCCATCTTCGTCCCTTTTCGCGACGTTTGCTTGATTTGGAGTTATTTCCTACAAAACATAAATAAAACAAGGTAAAATCCTAAAAATAAGTTATTATACGAGTAAAAGGTGGGTGAAAGAAGCACGTAAAATGGGTAAATTTACCGTTCAACACACCCCCACACCTATCTTTTGCTCGTCCTCGAGCAAAATAAAAGAAAAACTAAAGTAAACAACTAACTCACTTTCGTAGGAATCACGGTTGCATTTAGCGTATGCAACAAGCCCTTTAAACCCCTTGGTCATCCCAAGTGGACGAGTAAGGTCTCGTGAGGGTTTGCAGAAGATATACCCACAAAATCTCAAAAAGGAAAAACAAAGAAAAGAGAAACAAAAATCGAAAAATAAAAGTAGCAAAACACAATATATACATGGGGATAAACTGTACACAATCGAATCAACCAAAACCACCTAATAGCTCAAATATCAGTCTGTACACAGGCATTATATGCATTTCAGGACACATCATCCCAAAGAATGGCATCCAGACATCAGCTTTTCACCCCATGACGCATGAGAACATTGAATCCATCCTGGTGCCTAGTGTGCAAGTGTATCATCACCCTGAAACTAAGCCTACCAAAACCAAACTCAATCCCACGCAATTGACACAAGTTACCTTTTTGATTGGCTAGCATAGAAAGCAGGCTTCCCCAGTAGCAGTATTGCTTCAAAGGGTAACACCCAGTAGCGCATGCCTCAAAGGGGTACTTGTCATTTCCAACTCTTTTCTTCCCCACTTTCTTTTCTTTCCATTATTATTTTTTTTCAATACAAACTCATGTCACGCCTCAAAGGGATACACCCAGTAGCGCTTGAATTTGTTTGTTTTTGCTTTTGTTTTGGAAAAAGAAAGGGGGGTGCCAGCACATATAAAGGGAACTGTGCAGTAGACAATGGGAGAGTCGATCGTGGAAGACTAAGAATTCAGGATGATGACAATACATGAATTCAGGCTGGATTGCAAAATTACGATGGACTGTTGGGGTTAGAACTGAGGTCTAAAACGACAGATTGGGGATGAATATCTATCATACACATTATACTTATATACGAGCTAACAGTCAAGGTATCAGGGATCAAGGCTGATCAAAATAGTACAAAACTCCCCTAAATGCAAAAAGAAAAGAAAAATTTGTACAAAAAGGAGAAAAAATGAAAAAGTTATACAAAAATGAAAAATTTTCACCAAAAAAAATAAAAAGAAAAGGGGAGATGACCCCACCCCCACACCTAAATCTCACAATGTCCTCATTGGGAGCCGTGAGTCATCACCAACACACAAAAATAAAGAAAAACAAAATCAAACACAAGAAAAACAAAAATCGACAAAAATATACACAAGCTAATACACTCTCCCAAAAATACAATTCTCACCCAAAACAACAACACGATCACACATAAATACAAACTAACACCACCAAAAATAAATGTAGACCAATCCAATAACACCACCAATCACAACACAATAAAAATCTACAAAGACACAAAAATGGTGATCATAGCCAATAACGGCTCAACAACATCCAAATTTCACCACAAGATGATCACCAACTAAAAACACAATCCTAATATTCACAACTAAACAAAAACAAAAAGGGAAGAAAAGAAAAATAAAAAGAAGGGGGGGAAGAGAAGAGTGAGAACGAATATACCAGGTCGGGTACAGAATGTACCCAAACTACACCTCGCTAGGACGAGGTTGGGGAAGCGCGAGGAGCATCAGCCACTCCTCGGCGGCGTTCAGGACGCGCATCGCAACTCAGATGCTGTCAACGCTCGCAGAAGTTTATCAAACACCTGAGCCTGCAACTCAGATGAGTGTAAGTAAGAGCACTTAAACAGGAATGCAGAAATAATAGTAAGTGCTCTCTAAATTTATCAAATGCCTTGAAAAATCAGTAGAATGATTGAATTCAATAGGAAAGATGATTTTTCCAGGCATGTCCTCTAGGTATAGACTATAAGGGTCAGGGGAGGGGTCATACCCTCTAAAGGCACCTAGGGACTCCATACAGTCTATCTCATTCCCCTCAAGCATATCATGACATGCAACGAGTGATAAATTATGGTACTCAGGGGAAGAGGAGGGTAGTGAACATGAAGAAGCATGAGAAATATCAAGGGGGTTGAGGGATACATGGTCAGTAAGATCAGGACTAGATGAAACTACAGCCACAGCATCCACACAGGACTCCCCCTCGAGAATCTTGTCAAGATCCTGCACCTACTACAAGTACCGTCTGACTCAAGACAGAAATCATCCCCATCGACCCTAGCACCAACACAAAATGTCGCACCTACCCCGAACTCCGTCGACTGAGCTAAAGGGAAAGGTGGATCAGGATAGGTCAAAGTGTTGTCCTTAAATGTGCTAGGTAGGGATGGAGCAACAAGAGGTAGAGTAGGTAAGGGAGGGTCGAGCACTCCTCTAGTCCGGACTCTAGAGGAGGAAAAGACGCACCATCATCACACAGATTGACATCAAGTCTAGGAGCACTAGAACTAGGGTCAATCTTGGGTGATAGGTCATACTCCCTCGATTTATTAACAAACTCAGCAAACTCAACTTGTTGCTTGTTCATGGCCTCTATCATACTAGAAATTCTAGCAAAACCATCAGCAGAAATACGATAGGGACAAGAAACACTATCATGGTCAGAACGATGGCAGATCTCACATACAAGAGGTGTATAATTAGGAATGCAGGGGGATGGGATGGATGAAGTAAATTGACTAGTCTCAAATTCATAAGTATCCCTAGCCAACCACTCAAGTAATTCCCAAGCTTCATCAACGTTTCGAGCACAGAAATCCCAATGCTCCAAAAGAGCACGGGTCTCACAAGTCACACCCTCATAGACCATGTTCAAAATTTCCCACTTCTCGAAGCAATAACCACAATGAGCAAGAAAAGCATGTAATCTATCATAGTATTGCCAAAACAATTCATGCTATGTTGAGGGAAGTGGAAAGGAGACATATTTCTTTTTTTTTTTTTTTGAAATTTTTGATTTTTTTGATTTTTTTGGATTTTCTAAAGGCCTAGTCTCGAATGCTGAAGTAAACCCCAATATTGAAAAACGCCAATTCCCCGGCAACGGCGCCAAAAACTTGTTGCAGAAAAAAGTTTTAATATTTATAAACCCCAAGTGCAAGGTGTATCGTTGAGTAGGGGTGGAGCAGGTGAATTGTGACAACTAGAAAGTTCTACTGAGCGTCTCAATCTATCGTATCAATCGGTGAAGGAGGGGAACTAAACTACCTACAAATACAGAAACAAGAGACTTGAATTGTAATTTTACCAACAGTGAAAAACTAATCAATAACGAGTCCTAACCCAGAAAACTAAATATGAACAAAGATGGTTTTTGCACCACCAAAGTTACCTACCATAAATAAAACAAGGTAAAATCCTATAAAATAAAGTTATTATACGAGTAAAAGGTGGGTGAAAGAAGCACGTAAAATGGGTAAATTTACCGTTCAAGATAGGTATTTGGTTGTAACTAAAATAAGCATCTAAAAAGCAATAAAAATGTCTAGCTAATTTTTCCAAAATTTAATCTGGGAGGGAAAAATGGTCCTTTCTCTGACAGAATTTAGCTTTCTGTAAACAATGTACACCATCCATCAATCTAATAGGAATCAATTTACCTTCATTATTCTTAATCACGGTAATGCCAGATTTCTTATGGACTACTTGAACTGGACTAACCCATTGACTATTAGAAATAGGGTAGATAATGTCTGCATCTAAAAGATTTACTACCGCTTTTTGGACAACTTCTTTCATATGAGGTTTTAGTCTACGTTGCATTTGGCTAACATGTTTAAAATCATCCTCTAAATGAATTATGTGCATACAAACTATGGGACTAATTCCTTTTAAATAAGCAACTGACCACCTAATAGCACTCCTATGATCAGATAAGACATGAATACTTCTTCTCTTAATCACAAGATAGAAGAGAAGATATAATAACTAGTAGGGTCTCTTTCTAGAAATACATACTTGAGTGAATCAGGGGGAGGTTTCAAGTCAAGTTTGGGTAGGGACACAATAGAAGGTAGCACAGATGAACTAGCTAAAGGGGGGAAGAGGTTCATAAGTGGACACCTAAGAGGAAGACTCAAGATGAGGAGTGAAATCTAGATTAGAATCCATCTCATCTATTAATTAAGTCAAACAATCTCAAATCACTATGGGAAAGACATATTCCCAGGGGATCACTACTCAGAACAACAGGCAAAGCTTCTTCAATCATTTCATCAGCATCAACAAAGAAAAAATCAAACACAGGTTGAGCAGAAGCTTTGAAAATGTTAAGCCTAACTCTCATGTTCATGATTGAGACATCCATCACTTCTAACCTACAGTTAATTGGCATTAGGTGTGGCTAGGAAGGGACATTCTAAAATAAGAGGGACTGCATAGGACTAGGGTCCGTGAATCCTTTATCAATTTGCACCAAGACATCATCTATCCGCCCTCTAGCAGTCCTAACTGACCTATTAGCAAGCTGAAGGGTACAGTTGGAAGTTTCACTTCATCTAAACCCAACTCTAAGTAAATAGAATAGGGGTGCCCTCTCAATTTTGTGATTATCAATATAACATGTTAGAGACACCAAGATCTTTGAACTTAGGTGGAGTGTCACATTTTAAAATCAAGTTCACTTGATAAGAACATTTTAGACTTGTCATCTTTAGATTTCCTTTTGAAAGTATACATATCATTAAGGAACTTTGCATAGGCCGGGATTTGCTAACTTCCTGGAAGGGAAGATTGGCGTTAACTTGCTTAAAGGTCTCTAGGATATCATCTCTTTGCTTATCTTTCTTAAAAGAGAATGGTAATCCAAAGCTTGATGGTAAGGAAATGGCTTATATGTACAGTAGAGTTAGACACGACAGGAGAAGGGGTTGGGTCATTCTTTTTTTCAATCTCAGGTCACTGTCCATGGTCCTAACTTTATTATGTTTCTTCTCACTTACCTTGTTATCTACTTCTTTACTACTCCTAAGAACCATTACAGCTTTCAATTGTTCAAATTATTAGCCTTTAGGGTTCTGTATGGGATGACTTGGAAGTTTTCCTTCTTCTCTTTTACTTAAGCTATAGCTAGTTGCCCAAGTTGGGTTTCTAACTTAGCTATAGATTGTGAGTGAGAATCAACAATATACAAGGCTCTATTCTTTGGAACTTAGAATCAACATTTTGAGAAGTTAAGGTACCAAGGGCAGATTACCTTGTCTATATCAGAGCTCCCAGATGGAGCTTGATGAGAAGAGAGAGAAACATATCTCTGGTTTTAAAAACTAGGAGGGGTAGGTCCGCTAGGCTGCATTGGAGCACATTTTCAGATCTCCATAAAAAACTCAGATATTCCTCCAACCAGGTATTAGAACTGGAGAAAAATACAACTTGTTCAGTTGCACAATCAAACTTACTAATACAAGGACAGTCAACATAAGCATGCAGAATAAATCAAACACACATCTTGCATAGAAGGGGCATTAGACAAAACATGAATTTCTTAGCAAAAAGATCAAACTAAAAAATCAATTGAATGTGAAACCTCATAAAACTTCCTAATTGCCTAGGAAAATCAAAAGGAAGTAACCTACAAGTGTGAATTCTCACTCAAATGTTCAAACAACTCCCAAGCTTCTTTGGGAGTTTTGTATAAGAAACTATCATTACATGATGCATCAACCATTTACCTATTATGCGCATCTAAACCAGAGTAAAAACTCTAGACAAATTGCCACAAAGGTGCCTCATGGTGAAGACAACTTCACAAAAACTCTTTAAATGCTTTCCACTTTCATGTAATTGCTCATTTTTATTTTATGAGAAAGTAGTTATAGCATGTCTTAAGGCAGTCAGTTTATCAATAGAGAAAAACTTTTTAAGAATTCAAATAGATCCCAAGTGGTGATATTTGTCCTAGTGTACAATCAAGCTTTAACTTTATCTTTCAAAGAAACATGGAAAAGTCTAAGTCATCTCAAGAACATAGTGGAACAAATCTCTAAGAATGGATCAACATGCTTGAAATGATTTTCAGATTCTAGCCCTTATGACGAGAGCATTTGGATAAGAGAATGTAACAGAGGGCATACGTATTCTGAGTCATAAGTGGCAGAAGTGAAATACTCCTTAAGTTACTTAGGTGGTTGAGTTTGTTCTTCAGATCTTTTTCTTAGATTCCTTTTTCATAGCTCTTATCTTATGAAGAGAGCGCTCAATTGTGGAATGGTTCGAGATCTAAACACAAAGAACGTCTATCATGTATATACCCACAAACAACCAAGAGAATAGAATGACCCCCCCACAAACAGACGCCATATTAGATACAATAAATAAAATAACAGAAATAAAAGAGTTATATTAGATTAGATTAGGTTGGAAGGGAGAGGAAAAATAGTTAGGTTAAAAGGGAAAGGGAAGAACAAAAATAAAATAGTTAGATTAGGAGTGATTGGGGAAATGAAACTTAGAGGGAAAGCAGGGAAAAAAATAAAAGGAAGAGAAAATTCAAAAATCACTATTTGTTCTCTAGCAACGCCGCTAAAAACTTATGGTGGATTTTATGTTTAGTTTTAAAATCCATTTTATTTGCAAGTGCAAGTGCACAAGGTTAATTGTAGACTAGCGAGTGTAGGGGTATTGATGCCACGAGGAACAATAGAAGAATAGTTCAGTTGGTTCAATTATCAATATGAATTAACAGAACAAAAGGCGTAAATAAGTCAAGAGAATGAAGAGAAATCATGTGGCACCGGAATTACTAATTTAAATGGGGATTCTGCCCAAAGCCAAATTAGCATGTGGCATCGGTTCAATTTTAACAACTACAATTTTAAATCTGATTACAAAATTGTCATATTAGCCTACAAGGTCTAATATTCATTTGAGATAGTAAATTAATTTATTATAATCAACATGGTTAATCAATGGTATTAAGATGCATAATAAGTTAAGATCAAGTATAAACTTAAATTATGCAATGAAAGAGATAAGAATAACCCTATAAGAAATTAACAAAAACCAATATTATTATCTGTGTAGAAAGGAGTAGTGTAGCCGTCATAGTTAGTAAAAATATCATTGAAATTGGTATATTTCACTTCCTATATCCAAACTTTTGTGCTCAATTGCAAAACTAATTAGGCACACACTCTCAAATTTGATTCACAAATGAGATGGGAAGAGAAGAGAAAAATAGCCAATGAAGTTTATTTTTTTCTAAACCGCTTAACCCAATTAATTTTGTCTTACAAAATACTCTCTACTTCGTCCAACCCATGACTCCTTTTTATAGTGAAAATTCAACCCCTTTTGGTGCCTAAAAATTAATGAAAGTCAATTTTAATTAATTAATTGGTGGTTACAGTGCAAGAAAAATGGCTAGTCTTAAGCTGAAAATTAATTAGCTTCGACTGGGTTACTTGTGGTCAACTAAATCTTGGCTACTTAGGCTAAAATGGCATGTGGATTGGGCCGAGATTAGCAAGCCCAACCAGAGAGAGGGGAAGAAATACAATAGGCAGTCGGACTGGGCCGTGGGATAGAAAAATAGAGCTGGGTAAGAAACTGAAGGGAGATAGAGAAGAGGCGTCTGGGATGCTGCCGTCTGATTGGCCGCTTAACAGGCCCAAAGCTGATATAGTGGGCGAACAAGAGAGTGCTGGGTTGCACGAGTTGGGCCATGGAGAGAGAGGAGGCAAAGGCCCATTTTGGGCTGGACTAGCCTTTCCTTTATTTTATTTGTTTGCTGCTTTGTTGAGCTAGACTCTTGAGCATTGTACTGCAATTATGATCTCCTCATTAAATTGTTCCAATTACTCAATTCCATTCCGAATTCAAGGATTTTTTTCTGAAAATCACATAAAATATGCATTATTTACCCATAAAAATATATTTCAAAAACTTTAAGGTAGGTAAGATGAATATTAAAACATGAATTATCAAAAGCTAATGTACAAATGCTAACATGATTGGTTGTAAGGAGTTACTCATCAAGCAATAAATAAGTTTCTTCCTCAATTGTTTCTCTCTCTAAAAGTTCCTCTATCTCCTTTAGTTCAGTTCCTCTTCTTTTGTAGGGAGCTCTACTTTTGGGAATACAACTTCTCAAGTATGGAAATTCCTGAAGTAGTGACATCTTGCAGCACAAATCTTTTACTAGTTTGCCAGAAGGATGGGAAGCTTGCAAAGACAAACAAATAAACTCTCAAAGTAAACTATAGATTCCACGAATATATATATGTGAAGCGACAAAGGAAAAAAATAAATAAATTTCACATTCCTTTCGTCTTAATCAATCTATCTTGAAGACGTCACAGCATATTTGAGACGATAATTTTAAAAATTGAAAATATTTTGAAAACTAGAGAACCAATAAAGGAACAAACGATTGACGTTGTACAACTTACAGGTAGCTAGTGGCCGTTCTTCATCAACAGAAGAATCGGAGTAGTTGGGGACGAATCCACCTAGATCCATGGGGGCCATATCGTTTTCAATCGCATAGAGATGAATCAATTCACTAGTAGTCAGGCTTGCCTCCTGGTTATGTTATCATACCTAATGCGACCCACTTCCTTTGCAAGGGTCATCATTGTCGGTGCATCGAACCTGAGGTAGAGCCGACTATGGTGGATAAGTAGATGAAATACTTGTGGATGCCAATAGCCTGGCCATGTGATTGAGGGCAAAGCTGCATACAGAATAAGAGAGTTGGAGGCGACTAAGGAAGATCAAGTAAAACCGATTTGTCCATTAACTACCATTCACCAAGTAAAGTTTCGATTTTCTATGGAACAGAACACTTGTGAGATTGGCTAACACTTAGGGCTTAGCAAGAAAATCTAAAATCAAAAAATCAAATTGAAAACTGGAAAATTTAAAAAAAAAAAAGCCACCGAGTTGATTTATTTTTCTCTAAAAAAGCTCATTCAGATAGCAGACCAAAAAAAATTTTGGTTACAATTTGGCCATTTGAAAAGTCGATTGAGTAATGATTAATTCATACTAACCAAAGCCAAAAATCCATTTTTTCCTAAAAAATATTAAATTATATGCCAGTCAAATGTAGAATTTAAATTCGGAACAAGAGCACGCTCTTTTGGGTTAGAACTCTAAAGTTTCAATTCTTTCCAACTATTAGTTCCTTCGAACTCTTTTTAACTCCTTCCAGTTCTTTCGAACTTCTACATACTCCTGCTAACTCCTTACAACTCATTTCACCAATTATAAGAGTGTACGATATGAAAATTTTTAGCTTTTCCAGCCAATATTTCAACATTAGTCTATTATTCATATGTATACCGGACCAACATCAAGGATTTTTGGTTTAATTCTTCAACGCTGAATTTTTTCTACTGATTTCATCCCTAATTTAAATTTTTTCAAAAAAGTCTCACAACAATGAAAAATGTGCTATAATTATTTAAAATAATTAAATTAAATGTTGCCATGTCATATGTATGAAAAAAGAGAAGATAAACAAAGACAGAAATCCAAAAAAAAAAAAAAGATTATACCTTTATTTATCTTTTATAATTTGATAATTTTTTTGGGAAATTAATGTTAGTGAATTTGACATGTAATTGATTAGGGCTTTAATGTTAGTTATAAGTGAATGATATAATTAATTGACATATGCACGCATGCACACATACACATACATACGCACATTCATGCATACATGCATATATGTATTTATGCATGTATGAAAGTGTTCATATATTTGAGTTATTCACATTTTTTTATATTTGGATTAAAAAAATAAAATTTTGACAAACAAATAGGCACCAAAAAGATATTTATCTACATAACATTTCTTAACTTATATAAGTTGTTACTTGTTAATATTCATAACATAAATATATATTATAACACACTTTAAAGAAAATAAAAATGATCAAACTATACAACTATAAAACTCTAAGAAACTCCTCTCAACTCCTTCGAGCTCCTCGTATCTCCTTTCAAATTAATCCATTTCTTTTCCAACTCCTCCTATCTCCTTCCGACTTCCTCCAACTCCTTCCAACATACAACTCCATTTATCCCATGGTCCAACCCAAAAGAATAGGCCCCAAAAATAAGAATAGATATATGATATTGTAAAAAAGTTAATATCTAGTGTCTTGAGCAGTAGATTAAACATGAAAGGAGTGAAAATTGGAAATTAACATTTTAGCTCAACAATTAATGGAGATCCGATCCGTATAATCTATTAATCGAACTGAAAAATGAGGTAACTGATTCTTTAGTTCGCTTACTACTTGAATTTTTGTTGAGCTAGAAAATGCTACTAATTCAACCAAATTTATTATATTCGAAGTTCTTACAAACCGCAAATTTGACCAATTGATATTAAACAAAACCCCGGTTAATTAGTTTTCAGCAAGACCATTGACTTTTCACTGTCTTTTCGACCCCATGAATATGGTGCCCTTAAAACGAGTGAATCGTTTTTCTCTTCTTACAGCCTCCATAATAGTAGCAAGCCTGCTCCATTCTTATCTGTTCCACATCAATTACATCATCAAATTTTATTAGTTATAAAAATTATACACTAATTGGTACTCAAAAGATACTCAACCTTAAAGAGTTTTTGCGACTAATGTGAAGCCCACCATACTGAAAAAGCTACCATTATTTGTTATGCTTGTAAATTACATTCAGCGTGGGACTTGCTTTTATTTTTTGGATTATCCACATTTGATCCCGAAAACTAAGTTTTTGGTCTCAAAGATGGGGACCTACGATAATGAAACGAAGTGGGGCAAGACTATTTATGAGTAAGATTGAGTATTTGCATTTATTGTCGAGGCTCTAGCTGCCCGGACTGCAGCTGTTATCTTTTAAAACGACCCGAACTAAGGCGAACGTGAGACAAATTACGTCACAGCTCCAATAGCGTTGGGCAGAGGCAGAATTAAGGTCTGAAGTTTCGCTGGGCGTGGCAGAAAGTCATCCACAACAGACTAGTTAAAAGGAATTATTTAACTTCACTAATTGATTGGTTTTTCGAACGTTTTTGGACCCACTCGCGTTTTGGTCCATTTGCCTTCATTTGTTAAAAGGTTCAAAGTGTAATGCACCAAAAAATTCATTTCTGTAGTTTTTGGATTCAAAAATTACCCAATGTCGACGAATCCAAAAGTAAATAATTTCTAGCTTTCCTTTTAAAAAGATACCCCAAAAAAAGGTAAGGTCCTGTTCATTTTTGTGATAACAAACACCTACATAAATTACAAGAAAATGTAAGAAGTTATAGAAATTTGTAAGAAACTACAAGAAACTATAAAAACTGCACAAGTTACAAGAAGATATAAAAAATTGTAAGAAGCAAAAACTATTTGTAAGAACTAAAAAACTATAAAGATAACTGTAAGGAACTGTAGAAATATAAAAATTGTACAAATATTTATGAAGTCTTGCAACTATAATATGAATAAATCTTGTTCTTTTACAATTCTTGTCTTGTTCAATAAAAATCATTGTGAAATAACATAATTATTGAGAACACAATTAATTAAAAAACTTGTGAATATGTAATGTAACCTCAACTAGCAAAGTACGAGGGGTTCTTTTTGTTTACACACTTTTTTCTCTACCAACAAATGATACTGAATTAAATGGCTAATCAAAAATTATTAGAATCATTAAAAAATATCATCTGCTCTCAATTATCAAACATTGAGGTTACTTTTTTTCACACAGTTTTACCCTCTTCATAAACAAATGAAAAACTCTTAATTAAATTAAATCCTTCAGGATAAAACAACAAGTTTTCTTAACGAAAATGAATGAAACCTTTCAAAATAAAAAATGTTCACACTTAATATTTTAAAACTAATTCTTTTAAGAGAATATTAATAAAATATGAAGAAAACCAGAGAACAAAAATTCTAGCAAGAGAAGTGAATCTCTGAGAGAGAAAACGATGATTTTCACTATCCGTCAATCAACTAAACATACTACATCAAAGGAGTACATATACAACATCATCATTCTCTGGACAGTAGCTAGATAACTTAACAACCGGAAAAGAGAAACTGTAACACCCTGAACTTCTACTTACCTTCTTTATTACTAATTATTAACCTACGTGGCAGCGAAACCTAGTTTGGGGTGTTACCGCCATATTTCCTTCTTGAAAATACCAGGCTGTGTATCAAATAACAATTAATGCAAACGTTTTTCAATAATACTTCAACTTAAAAGGATTCAGTTACTAATGAGCAACTACTAAACTAAAACAATTGTTCGTTATAAATCTTTTCTTTTAAACAACTAAGGTTGTATCCTTTGGCTTAAGTATCGGGGGCTCGCTCTGCCTTTGGTCCCCCAATCCCATGCATAACTAGGTCACCTGAAAACAAAACATTTTACCAAAGTGCGATAAACTCAGTAAACAATCACACCTACCAGCCAAACTATGCACACAAATTCATTTTTCAAACATTTTAGGGGTAGGGAAAAAACACGACTACACTTATTCATTTTTCATTAATGTAACCGTCCATACTTAAATATTCTCAGTGATGCACACATACATTTTAAGATCCAATTATGATAATCAGGTTTAAGGGTGAGCGATCCCACTGGGTCTCATGGCCTACGCTTGGGTTTAATGTAGCCGCTTGACTTAGTCATGGCCTACCGCTGTCTAGGACAGTTACTGCTTAACCATTTCCTGGCCTACTATCATCACGGATGGTTATCGCTAACCTGGCCCACGTTCCAACAGGGCACGTGGCTGCTCACATGCATGCACTATTTTTTGGGGAAGGCTATTGGCCTTTGATCAACATAACTAGTTCACAGTCTCACCCATAATCAGCCTTTGTTGTCACTATTATGCTTTTCCAAATTAAAAGTCAATTTAACAAGCGTAGTCCATTCATATTCAACCTGATCCCCAAGACATTACCACAATACACAAACTTCCATTTTTTTTTTTTCAACATGACATCCCAAGACCCAACTCTATAAACATAGCAAAATTATGCGACTCCAACTACGCAGTCATGTTCAATTGACTCACGCCATAATTTCATAAAATTAGCATTTAAATCAATTCTTACCATATTCAATGCACACACAATTTTTCAAGTAACTCATGAAAGGGTTAGGGCATGATGATTACCTGGGATCCGTACAAATTACGGGCTTGGTTATAGTTTGGGCCTAGTGCTCCGCATCTGGGCCAAAACATCACCCACACGCAGTCCAAAACTTTATGGACCATAACTCTAGCCTCTGCCCTACTTATAAGAATTTTTGTAAAAGTTTTACCCATGCCTAAGGCTCCCAACCGAATCCCAACTCTGAATCCAGATTCAACCAGAATTTGGGCACAACTTTCAGAGCTAATAACTTTTGTTTCCGATGTCAGAATTTTGATTTGTTGCCCATTATAAAAAGGTTGATCTGTCCTCTAAATGTCTTATGTTTTAGGGTTTTATTAGAATCTGACCCAAACTAGGTCATTTTCCTAAATCTTTTCACGGTGTCATTGGCTGTCCCAATCTGGAAAGTCCCCGATAATTTAGCCATAACTCAGGCTACACTACTCTGATTCCTTCAATTCAAAAACTAGATTATACAGAACATTCTGACGCACCTACCTTAAAAATTTCACGATTTGTAGGCGACTTCCCTGTCCTGGCCGAATTTTCAAAAATAGTGTATGTGTAGCCCTTAAACCCAGAAGGTTCTGTCCATGCTTTTCATTCCCAACGAATCTCCATGGCTCGGGTTTTCACAAAGTCTCACTCACAACTAACCCGTGACGGTCCCAACAGCCCTACTCCCCCTCCCTCATAATCCAAGTCGAATCAAATTTGAAATCTTTAACTTAAACAATTATCAAATAACACCTTTAAGCTCATCTTGATGCGATTTCGGGAGAAGAGCGATTGATACGTCGCACCCTTGGAGGTTTAAATCTAAAAATATGAAAAGAACTCGTACCAAACGTTTCACACTTGAAATCTCAAATCAAAACCATGAATTAATGATAAAACACAAGGAAAAATTCAAGCTTTTGGGGATCGTATGCATGGGGTGCATGAGGGTGCACTCCACTTACCACCTAGCGAGAGAGAAGGGGTGAGGTGGTGTGGCGGCTGGCGGTGGCACATCAAGGGCGGCAGCTGGCGGGGGGCCAAAGAGAGAGGGAGTGTAGGGTTGAGAGAGAGAGAGAGAGAGAGAGAGAGAGAGAGAGAGAGAGTCATGGGTTTGAGAAGGAAAACAGGGGGAAAAAAATTAAAAAGGGGGGCTCTAGCCGCCTGCTAGGGTAGGAATGGGGGAAATTTTTTTTAAAAAAATAAATCCTTGAATAATTTGAGAAGGAGAAATCTTGGATCAAATGTTAACTAATTTGGGTAATTAGTTGTTTACCTCTAGGGAGATCAAATTAAATATATGTGAGTGAATAATAATAATAATAATTTTTTTTGGGACTCTAGGGAGGGTAAATAATGAGGAATCGAATAACGAATAAACCAAGGGAAAAATAACCCGAATAAATTTTTCAATCCATCCTTTAATGAAATAGGTAAAATGTAAAATTTTGAAGGAAATCATGGAGGAAAATATTTAGGTTCACTTGGATTATGAAGGTCAGTCCACGTCACATGATTCCCATATTAAATTTTCGGGGTTTTACAGAAATCTAACAAACTAAGCTGACGTGTGCTGACCTCGAACTGACTAGGGACAACCCAACATCTTCACATCCTTCCTCAAGGTGAAATTGGGAGAATCCAGCAAACCAAACCTTAAACACAGAAAGTTATACTCGACTTCTCCCAAGGACTTGGTCATTAGGCAGCAAGTTACTCCTTGGATGGAACATAAGAGGTATGAAGAAACCCTTCCATAACTTTGTCTCGTCCGCAATGACAATCAATATGAAGATGCTTGGTTCTTTCATGGAAAACGAGATTGGTTGCAATGTGGATTGCTACCTTGTTATGACAGTACAGAACAATAGGTAACTGTGGAGGAATATAGAGATTTTCCATAAGATGAGCAATCCATTCGAATTCAAAAGTAGTGGCTGACATTCTTCTACATTTAGCCTCCACATATGATTTAGCAACTATATTTTTTTTCTTTGTTTTCCAAGACACCGAAGAATTACCCAAGAAAAACAGAAAACCCAACAGGAGACCTGGCTAAGTCTTTGCAAGTACCCCAATTAGCATCACAGAAGGTACTTAGTTGTAAATCATTATGAGAAGAGTAAAAAAGTCCCTTGTTGGTTGTTCCCTTCAAGTACCTCAAGATGTGTAAAGCAACCTAGTAATGAGGTTATATAGGTTGCTACACGTACTGGCTACAATGTTGAGCACAATAAGAGATATAGAAACTTGCATATCAACCTTCTAAATTGCCTTGGATCAGACATGAATGCTCATATTTCAGTAGAAAAATTGAGGCCTTTCAATAAGGGAAACCGAGCTGGTTTGGCTCTTGCCAAGATAGCATTAGTAAGTATGTTAATAATGTATTTTCTCTGGTGTAAAAAGGTTCAATTAGAGGCTCTAGCAATCTCAATTCACAAAAAATATCAAGCATGACCAAGGTCTTTGATAGTGAAAGTAGTATGCAAGCCTTTCTTCAAATCACAATACCTTGCAAATCACCACCAAAAATCAAAAGATCATCAACCTAGACAAGTACGAAAGTGTAATTTCCATGAGCTTGCTTTGTGGATAAAGAATAATCACTCTAGGTTTGCTTGATTTACTTGTGAACGAAAAACTTGGTTAGTTTAATGTTCCACTACCTAGGAGCTTGTTTTAAACCATATAAACACATTTTTAAGCTTACACACTTAACCTGGTTGAGCTTTCGTTTACCCTAGAGGTAGTAGCATGTAAACTTCTTCATTTGTGTAACCTTGTAAAAAGGTATTGTTGATGTCCAAGTGATGTAAAGTCCAATCCTTAGCAGTAGCTCATGCAATGAGTAATCTGATAGTAGTTAGCTTAGCAATTAATCTTTATGTTTTTCTTACTCAAAACCCCTAATAACAAGTATGGCTTTGTGTATTTCAACATTCCCATCAAGTCTACATTTGGTTTTCTAAACCCACTTAGAGGTTAATACCTTCTTCCCTCAGGCCAAGGTAGTTAAATACCAAATATGATTATGCTCAACTGCTACAAACTCCAACTCTGTCGCCTCTACCAATTCAGGGTACTACTTTGCTTATGTGTAGCTGCTAGACTATGGATTTTGGAGTACACTTGCAAGACATGTCACATAGGTTGGAGAAAGATGTGCCAGGCTGGAATAAGCAGATAAAGGATGAGGGGTAGTAGTGGCAGTAAAGCCATTGGATGAAGAGGTTTATGCATCAGAAGAAGGGACGGTGGGGTCTGTGGTGGCAACTGGTTAATTAGATTGAGGATATACAAAATCTTTAAACCACACAGGAGGACCTATAGTTCTTAAAGATCTTCTCAGAGAAGAATCCTGCATGACAAGAGAAGATGGGGGCAGCAGACTTGCCAGATTGATCATCTAATGCTTGTATGGATTTGAGAGAAGAGTCAAATAGCTTTGTTGAAACAGAATTATCATGCTAATCTATAGAGATAGGAAATGAAGATACCATATCTGAGCTGCACACAGTAGGATTACTAGAGTTGGAATAGGATGTACTCGATAAAGGATGTGTGGGAACTAATTTAGTTTCTGCAAGAGGGTATAATGCACCATTTGATAGTTCACTAGTAGGCAAACACATGAATTGCCATGTTGTCTCTAGACAAAGTCACATTATCCTGGTTCATCTTAAAAGGGTTACATTTTAAGAAAAAACGACACCTTTACTATGGAAAATGGCTTTCTTTTCGAAATGATATAATGTGTATCCTTTAAAACCAAATGTTTATCCATGAAAAACACATTTTGCTCTGAAATCAAATTTATTTGTCACCCCCCACATTTGCTGCAAAACATAGGCAACCCATAACAAGATAAATAGGTGGTGATCCAAACAATTTTTCAAAAGGACTATGCCATCCTAAATTTTTCATAGGAAGCAAGTTGATAATGTGTGTACCTGAGAGTATATAGCATTCACCCCAAAAATGCTTAGGAACACTTGTATGGGACCTAATAAGCTCTGCAATTTCTAGGACATTTATGTGTTTTATCTTAGCCACATCTTTTGGTTATGGTGTTTTTCCAATAGACTTCTAATGTAAAATCCCTTTATCAGCAAAAAAAAAATCAAGACAAATGGAGTTTATAAACTCAGTATTGTTATCACTCCTACTCAACTTGATTTTGGTATTAAATTGAGTCTCTACCATTTTATAAAACTAAGTCATAGCATTTTAATCTCTGCTTTTTAATGTATTCGAGTCTTTCTTATGCAATCATCAACTATAGTAAGAAAATAGTGTGCCTAAGTGGTATTTACAACATTGTAGGGACCCTAGAGATCTATGTGTATGAGTTGGGAAGAATGAGTAGTATTAATGGTGCTTCTATTAAAAGGCAACCTGTGCATTTTTTACATTATGCAGGTTTCAAAGGAAAAACTAAAGGATACATGGTTTTTACACCAAGGAATATGTTGCATCTTTGAAAAGGAATTTTGTCCAAATCTTGCATGTAAGATATCAAAACTTGGCACATTACAATTTGAAGAATTCAAAGAAACTAAAGCTAATCTGGATGTTTGAAGATGATTGTCTGCATGATCTTTGTTCTCACTAGCACTAGAATTGGTTGTCCCATCAAGTGGTGAAGAAATAGTTTGTACAAGCAATCAATACTTTGTATAACAGCTATCACCCTTCCAGTTGAAAGGTCCTATATCACACAATAATCAGGAAAGAAAACACCAAGCGACTTAAGGTTAATCAATAGTTTCAGAATCAATAACAAGTTGAATATGAGTTCTAGCACATAAAGAACATTATGTAAAGTAATTTATGGAAAAAGAAGTATTTGCCCAACTTTGGTGACAATTTTTAGTCAACCATCTGGCAAGGTTATATTAATAGGTGGAGAAAGAGTTTTTTAAGGTTTTAAAAAAAGGCTCAAATTTGAGATCATGTGGTTAGATGCATCTGTATCCACTATTCCAGAGCCAACATAGCTATTTGTCACAGTACAACTAATTTTGGAATGGGAGCTAATGAAGTTATAGCTAATGAGATTTATACCTATAAAATGAACGTAAAAGTGAATATTGTCATATTGCTGCTCCTGTTTTATTTTCATTAACTTCATCATTTCTTGTGCCAAGGCTTGAATAAGATTGGAATCAAACTATCCCATAATTAGCTTAGAAGATACTGATTCTTATAGAGCAGTATCCTGAATAGCATCTGAATTCCAACTAAAGACATGTGTAGCCATTCTGGAATTGTCTCTGCCTCTGCCTGTGCCTTTCTTCTTAAACATATCATACCAGTCTGGGTAACCATGAATTTTAAAGCAATGATCTGTAGTATGACCTTTCTTTGGCAATGAATCTGTTGCTCTTGAATTTCTTATTTGATAGAACTTTTGATATTAGCACTATTCTGCTCAAGATTTATAAAATAATTTACAGAATTTGTCCTTCCAGCAAGAGCTATAATTTCTCTAGCACCTGTCACTCCTCCAATGACTTGTATCTGGTGCTCAATTCATTCAATCATCAAAGAAAGCCTTGCTAACTAAAGGCCAAGGATCCATGAGAAAGATCAAGCCTTATATTGACTCATATATCCTAATTCAAATGCATCAAAAATTGCATTCATTTTTACCTTTGATCCAAGTCCATTGTTTTCTTGATATCTTTGCATTTAAGAGTGCAATTTCAATGAGGAACTTCACTTAGATCAACTAGTTTATACCACAACTGCAATAAGGATTCAAATGCATCAAAAACAACCACACTATCATTTCCTTGATATAATTCTAATGTCTCCTTTTGAACTTTATACAACAATGGGCCATTACTCTGGCCAAATCTCTCTGTCAGAATTCTGTAGCAATTTGCATATCTAAAAGCTCCAGATAAACTTGGATCGATTGAATTCAGTAACTAGCTCAAAATCATACTATCATATCTACTCCGTTGTTTATAACACAGGAGGAGAATTTATGTCTGCTTTGGTGCAGGTTCCATCTGTGATACCAAGTTTTACCTTAGTAAGAAGGCCGATCCAGGCGCACATTAAGCCAATACAGTATCGAAAGGAAGAGGATACCTGAGTTTGTTTGTAAAGGGAGATGATAGGTACGTATCATCTCTTTTAATGATGTAATACAATGAACAATCATCGTCATCATCATAATCATCATTATTATTATTATTATTATTTTGGTTGAAATGATCACCATTATTATGAAGATGGATAAAATCAAGGAATTGAAGATGGATAAGGTAAAAGAAATAAGCCAACTTCGAGAGTTCTCGAACTCGACCCGGTCAAATCTCGGGTTCAACTCGGTTTGGGTTGGACTCAGACACATATTGAGTCGAGTCTAAGCCTAGCAAAGTTTAGCTTGGCTCGGCTAGGTTGAGCTCGTTTAGGTATTCTAGGAAGAAATAACCTATTTTATACGTGTATTTGTATGTCTTGTATTTGTTTGGATGTCCACGATTCCAAATTGTGACTACTACAATTTCTTACAAAAATGTATTTTCTGAAAAATTATTATTTTTATTAGACTCGACTCATTTATTTCAAAATTTTCTTTCAAAACTCCATTGTCACAATCAAACTCTATTCGACTGAGCTCATTTGCACCTCTAGATGTAACATTCAATTGACATGTCACAAATACAAAACTATTATTTTTATTGTCTTGATCCAATGGATTGAACTGGCTCTGGTCAAATTTAATCCTCTAACGTATGATTTTTTGGCTTCATTGTTTTGAATGCGGGTCAAGAACTTTATATTTGAAACTCAATTTTCAGGCGGATTTACGTAATTTTTAGGTCAGTCAATTTTTTGCTAGGAGGCAGTGGTTGTGATTAGGATAACTTCATGGACAGTATTTCCTCAAATTTCAGTACGTAAGCTTTTTTAACCATGTTGTTTAGTAAATAAATTTTAGGAAAAAAATCATTTTCATGAAAGTCAACCTACATAATTTGAGGAAGTTGTCAAAACGCAACTAGGGCTGATGAAAAAACTCGTACCCTCCTAAAACTCGCAAAATCCTCTCCAATGGGTATGAGTATGGGTGGTGAAAATAGAAAAAAAATGAGTATGCGGCGGGTATTACTAAAATGGCTATGGGTATGGATATAGGTCATCCCCACCCCATACCCGTTTCATCAATACCTGCCTCATACCCGTCTCAGACCCGCCCCATATAAAATCCATTCCAGTTTGTTTAAGAGTGTGTTTGGTAGGAGGAAAAATTATTTTCCCGGAAAATTATTTTCCATGGAAAATAATTTCCCAAGGAAAATAATTTTTCACCTACATTTTCTGCTGTTTGGTAGAATGGAAAATCATTTTCGTGGAAAATCATTTTCTGGTATTTGGTAGAATGAAAAACTATTTTCCAATACCATAATTCTCAAGTATTTGATACTAATAGGCTAAACTAACAGATAAACGGTCAATTTAGTCATCAAGCAGTGCTTACAAAGTTATCAAACAGTCACAAAATCATAATTCTCAACTGTTTGTTCTCCTCAGCCAAAAAAAGAGAGACAAAAAAAAGAGAGAGAGAAATATCACTTCATTCAATTGTTCTACTTGAACTTTTCAAGCCAAATTCTTCTCAGTTTGTCGCTCTCGCTAGAAAGCCCTTTGCAAGGTTTTCAGGCTCTACGAGGTGATCGAAAGCGCTACCCAAAAAGTCCTCTTCAAACCATTCGATTTTCATCAATTCTTGATAAAGAAGATCGACGTTGAGCTTGGATTTAAATATCTTTTATAGAGCTATAGCGACTTTTGCCATTTGGGTGGAGATATCTTGAAGTTCCAAATCGTCGTCACGGATTCTCTTTCGACTTTTCATGATTCTAGTGGCGCACTTAAAGTCGATTTTAAAAGCTCTCGAACACAGCGGCGAGAGTGCTTCAACCGGCTTCCAACAATGGCGAGAGCCAAAACTTCTAAATTCAAGAGAGGGAGTAAGGCTTTCGAATGTTGCTGAAGTTTTCCTGAAATAGATCAGAAGTTACAGAAGTAGAGTTGTTTTCGAGCCCCAGGGAAATGATTTTATGGCCATTTTCATGGGAAAACATTTTCTTTCTCAGGAGGTAAAATCATTTTCCCCTGAAAATGATTTTCCCCTCCACTTTTTACCAAACAACGTAAAATAGAAAAATTATTTTTCGGGAAAATGATTTTACCCCCTACCAAACACACCCTAAAGTTCTAATTTGTTAGTTGCACTTGAATATATTTCTACTTGCTTTAAGTTGTATGATATTCAAGATTTCGACGGAACATTTGGTTTAAAACTGCAATTGTCAAGTACAAATTTATTGCTTTGATTGATAAATTTTTAGTTGTATTTGATGTGACATGATATGTTGTTGGAAGCTTAGTGTTCATATGATATATTGGCTATTTGATGTCGAATATAAATACGAAATAGGTTTAATTCTTTTTTGTCTACATATACCTGAAAAAAACCCGTCTATCCACTATACCCAGCGGGTATGAGTATGGTTATAACTTTACAATACCCGATAGCTATGAGTATAGGTATAGGTAGTAATTTTAAAAATAGGTATAAGTGAGGGTACGGCTAAACCCGACTCGTACCTGCCTCGTACCTGCCCCATTGCCACCCCTATACGCAACTTCCCCATTAACTTTTTCGAAACACTTTGTTAATTATTTTATTTAGATGGGTAACAAAACTGCTAAATAATATCCAACCAAGCTACAATAAAAAAATAGCAAAATAAAAAAATTATTAAATTAATGTAACTTTAGAAAAATCAATTTATCCAATTAATGTAATGAAGTGAAAGAAACATACAATTAATTGCCAAACATCTAATTGGCTTCTTCACACGGCCCACAATCTAGATGCAACAAATTACAGTGCATCCCCAGGACCACAAGATAGTTCCAGTACGACAACTTCTTTCAAATATAACTTCCATGATGGCAGCGTTACAATTAAGATGGTCCATCTTTTCTGTTCAAGTGAGACACCTAGCCAATCGGAGCAACATCTTGGATGAAACTAGGGCCCACCAAAAGTACTGGCTTATCGGGAGCTTTAGCTCAACAGGTGCTAGATCAATGGAATTGGTTTTTTGTAAAACTTTTTCTTTAATCTGTTGGACCTGTTGATTTTTTTTTTCTTTAATAAAAAAAGGATCCATTGATGAAAAGTTTTACAACATCATAAGGGGAAAAAAAATAAAACAACTGAGTAGAATAAATATAAAACATTAACATAAATTATAATTTTCAAAAAGTTAATGGACCACCTCAAGATCACGAAATTTTATAAATTATCATTCTAAAGCACACAAGTTTAAGGAAATAAATATACAATTAAAAAGCAACTCAACCATACAGAAATACAATCGTTTACGTAGCACAATTCCAATTATGTTTTTTTTAAATAAATCCAATTGATGCAAAAGTATCTTTGTTAGGTGATATTTTAATGCAGGATTTAGAAAAAGGCGGAAATAATTTGAAGATTATATTTGGCAAATTATTATTAGCTATTTGCATGAATTATTCATTGTTTGATTTTGTGTTAGCTTATTAGTTTAGTTATTTTCATGGGAAGTGTTTGATGAAATTAGTTGGTTCTAAGAGGATTATTTGATAAATTTTTCTTAATGCTTATAAATCTATTTTATTATGTATCTAGACTTATATTTTTATTTATTGTCTTAGGATCTCAGGACTCAAATTTTCTACCTCTCTGATCTTGGAATTCAAGTTAAAGTTTGATTGTATGGACCCCTTGCCCACTCCTCTCGGAAGCCCTGGCCTCCTTTGTCTGCCATGAATTGTTAGCTGCCTGTTTTTGATCTGTCCAGCTTTCAATCGATCCCTTTCAGCCCCAATTTCTGCATCACGTACAATAAAGAACCCAAACCCCCTGATCCATTCTCTATGGACTACCTCTCTCAGGCCTTTGCTTATTCTTCTTCCTTGATTTTTTGCTTTTACGCCATCCCCTGTACTCTTTCGTAGTTACGTTTGAAGACCTTAAGATCGAAGTCATGGCCAAGTTCCTTCTGCTCCAGTGCCGGGCAAGTGCGGGTCATTCTGGTGACTGAGAATAATACAAAACGGATGATTAGTAATACAAAACGGATAATTTTAGTATGCTTGGTATTGATTTCTTTGATTATACCTTTGCCCGTTAATCAGTCTGGTGGCAATTGGGTTTCATGGAATAACTCCAATTTGATTGCAAAATTATTTTAGAAGAAGATAAGGCTACACATATGCTCATTTATGACAACTTGATTCAAAATTTTCTACTATCTAGGCAATTTAGACATTGGCTAAAGAATAGACCTGGTAAATGGGTCATTTAGATCAGACACGGGTCGGGTCTTAGTTTGGTTCGAGTTAATTTCGGATCAACCATCTTCGAGTTGGGTTTGGGTGAAGTTCGGGTTTGGTTCACATTTGGGTCAACCGTGTTCGGCTCGAATACGGGTCCGGTTCGGACGAAGTTTGGGTCCGGTCAGTTTTGCTTGTCCACGGTGGCCCAGATCGGATTGGGTATGCGTCGAATCTAACTTGGGTGAGGTGGGATTCGTTTCAATGTTCGCATGAATGTTGGGTCGGTTGTAAATCGGGCCAGGTATAAATTAAACTGGATCAACTTTGGGTCAATGTATATTTTCACAATATTCATTTTCACTCTCAAATAATATTTCAAATCCAAAAATCATTTAATTAGACAAACCTATTTATTTTATAATCTTCTTGTAATTCACACGTTAACGTTTGTAAGTCTATATTTTACATTTAAAACACTTCTTTTCACTTTTGAGATTTATACCTATAAAATGAACGTAAAAGTGAATATTGTCATATTGCTGCTCCTGTTTTATTTTCATTAACTTCATCATTTCTTGTGCCAAGGCTTGAATAAGATTGGAATCAAACTATCCCATAATTAGCTTAGAAGATACTGATTCTTATAGAGCAGTATCCTGAATAGCATCTGAATTCCAACTAAAGACATGTGTAGCCATTCTGGAATTGTCTCTGCCTCTGCCTGTGCCTTTCTTCTTAAACATATCATACCAGTCTGGGTAACCATGAATTTTAAAGCAATGATCTGTAGTATGACCTTTCTTTGGCAATGAATCTGTTGCTCTTGAATTTCTTATTTGATAGAACTTTTGATATTAGCACTATTCTGCTCAAGATTTATAAAATAATTTACAGAATTTGTCCTTCCAGCAAGAGCTATAATTTCTCTAGCACCTGTCACTCCTCCAATGACTTGTATCTGGTGCTCAATTCATTCAATCATCAAAGAAAGCCTTGCTAACTAAAGGCCAAGGATCCATGAGAAAGATCAAGCCTTATATTGACTCATATATCCTAATTCAAATGCATCAAAAATTGCATTCATTTTTACCTTTGATCCAAGTCCATTGTTTTCTTGATATCTTTGCATTTAAGAGTGCAATTTCAATGAGGAACTTCACTTAGATCAACTAGTTTATACCACAACTGCAATAAGGATTCAAATGCATCAAAAACAACCACACTATCATTTCCTTGATATAATTCTAATGTCTCCTTTTGAACTTTATACAACAATGGGCCATTACTCTGGCCAAATCTCTCTGTCAGAATTCTGTAGCAATTTGCATATCTAAAAGCTCCAGATAAACTTGGATCGATTGAATTCAGTAACTAGCTCAAAATCATACTATCATATCTACTCCGTTGTTTATAACACAGGAGGAGAATTTATGTCTGCTTTGGTGCAGGTTCCATCTGTGATACCAAGTTTTACCTTAGTAAGAAGGCCGATCCAGGCGCACATTAAGCCAATACAGTATCGAAAGGAAGAGGATACCTGAGTTTGTTTGTAAAGGGAGATGATAGGTACGTATCATCTCTTTTAATGATGTAATACAATGAACAATCATCGTCATCATCATAATCATCATTATTATTATTATTATTATTTTGGTTGAAATGATCACCATTATTATGAAGATGGATAAAATCAAGGAATTGAAGATGGATAAGGTAAAAGAAATAAGCCAACTTCGAGAGTTCTCGAACTCGACCCGGTCAAATCTCGGGTTCAACTCGGTTTGGGTTGGACTCAGACACATATTGAGTCGAGTCTAAGCCTAGCAAAGTTTAGCTTGGCTCGGCTAGGTTGAGCTCGTTTAGGTATTCTAGGAAGAAATAACCTATTTTATACGTGTATTTGTATGTCTTGTATTTGTTTGGATGTCCACGATTCCAAATTGTGACTACTACAATTTCTTACAAAAATGTATTTTCTGAAAAATTATTATTTTTATTAGACTCGACTCATTTATTTCAAAATTTTCTTTCAAAACTCCATTGTCACAATCAAACTCTATTCGACTGAGCTCATTTGCACCTCTAGATGTAACATTCAATTGACATGTCACAAATACAAAACTATTATTTTTATTGTCTTGATCCAATGGATTGAACTGGCTCTGGTCAAATTTAATCCTCTAACGTATGATTTTTTGGCTTCATTGTTTTGAATGCGGGTCAAGAACTTTATATTTGAAACTCAATTTTCAGGCGGATTTACGTAATTTTTAGGTCAGTCAATTTTTTGCTAGGAGGCAGTGGTTGTGATTAGGATAACTTCATGGACAGTATTTCCTCAAATTTCAGTACGTAAGCTTTTTTAACCATGTTGTTTAGTAAATAAATTTTAGGAAAAAAATCATTTTCATGAAAGTCAACCTACATAATTTGAGGAAGTTGTCAAAACGCAACTAGGGCTGATGAAAAAACTCGTACCCTCCTAAAACTCGCAAAATCCTCTCCAATGGGTATGAGTATGGGTGGTGAAAATAGAAAAAAAATGAGTATGCGGCGGGTATTACTAAAATGGCTATGGGTATGGATATAGGTCATCCCCACCCCATACCCGTTTCATCAATACCTGCCTCATACCCGTCTCAGACCCGCCCCATATAAAATCCATTCCAGTTTGTTTAAGAGTGTGTTTGGTAGGAGGAAAAATTATTTTCCCGGAAAATTATTTTCCATGGAAAATAATTTCCCAAGGAAAATAATTTTTCACCTACATTTTCTGCTGTTTGGTAGAATGGAAAATCATTTTCGTGGAAAATCATTTTCTGGTATTTGGTAGAATGAAAAACTATTTTCCAATACCATAATTCTCAAGTATTTGATACTAATAGGCTAAACTAACAGATAAACGGTCAATTTAGTCATCAAGCAGTGCTTACAAAGTTATCAAACAGTCACAAAATCATAATTCTCAACTGTTTGTTCTCCTCAGCCAAAAAAAGAGAGACAAAAAAAAGAGAGAGAGAAATATCACTTCATTCAATTGTTCTACTTGAACTTTTCAAGCCAAATTCTTCTCAGTTTGTCGCTCTCGCTAGAAAGCCCTTTGCAAGGTTTTCAGGCTCTACGAGGTGATCGAAAGCGCTACCCAAAAAGTCCTCTTCAAACCATTCGATTTTCATCAATTCTTGATAAAGAAGATCGACGTTGAGCTTGGATTTAAATATCTTTTATAGAGCTATAGCGACTTTTGCCATTTGGGTGGAGATATCTTGAAGTTCCAAATCGTCGTCACGGATTCTCTTTCGACTTTTCATGATTCTAGTGGCGCACTTAAAGTCGATTTTAAAAGCTCTCGAACACAGCGGCGAGAGTGCTTCAACCGGCTTCCAACAATGGCGAGAGCCAAAACTTCTAAATTCAAGAGAGGGAGTAAGGCTTTCGAATGTTGCTGAAGTTTTCCTGAAATAGATCAGAAGTTACAGAAGTAGAGTTGTTTTCGAGCCCCAGGGAAATGATTTTATGGCCATTTTCATGGGAAAACATTTTCTTTCTCAGGAGGTAAAATCATTTTCCCCTGAAAATGATTTTCCCCTCCACTTTTTACCAAACAACGTAAAATAGAAAAATTATTTTTCGGGAAAATGATTTTACCCCCTACCAAACACACCCTAAAGTTCTAATTTGTTAGTTGCACTTGAATATATTTCTACTTGCTTTAAGTTGTATGATATTCAAGATTTCGACGGAACATTTGGTTTAAAACTGCAATTGTCAAGTACAAATTTATTGCTTTGATTGATAAATTTTTAGTTGTATTTGATGTGACATGATATGTTGTTGGAAGCTTAGTGTTCATATGATATATTGGCTATTTGATGTCGAATATAAATACGAAATAGGTT